>SNQJ01S0038050.1:12966-29704 GCA_010110895.2 Picea sitchensis | reverse complement strand
AGAGTTTTGTATGAGATTGTTTCATGATTCATGATATACATAATATATGATAGTGGGGTTTTTAGCTTTACGCTTTCCCGGTAAAACTTCGGTGTTGTGTGTTATTGATATTTCACTTTGTGCTCATGGTTGTGATCGTGGTTTAATTAATCCGCAAGAATAATAGTAGAAGTGATTATGTATTTAACAATAGCAGAAATTGTTAGATTAGGAGAATCGCAGGAATACATTAAGTGTATTAAAATTTCTACAGCCATTTGGTCAGGAAAAACCCGAAGCATCCCATTCAACAAACAAATTGATCGTGTCCATGACCCACCTCAATCCCTATGGTAACCCTACGCCTTTGTATGAAACCAATCAATACACAAACCCCTATGGAGGAGCACCATATTACCCTCCTACCATGGGCACACCTTATGCACCCAACCATTCATTACCTTCTCCTCCTCCAATTATTAGGGGGCACAACCCCGCACAACCCATGAATCCTTTACCCCAACCAAGTATGCAAATTCTTGGGCATATGCATGGGCCTTCATTCAACACAGGTTGTGGTGGAAAACTATCAACATCATACAACCCCAATGGAATTCCACAACAGAGTAACCCATTATCCTTTCCCTGCCCCCTCACCACCCAATGTTATGCCACCACAAGGGAAATAACGAGATGGTGTCAAATTTGTCCAACCTTTGCCAATACAATAGTTTCAATCATTTGAACAATTGAATATGGTTAACCCTACCACTCAACATAACAACTCAAAGAAGATGGGAAAAAATAAATCCAATTCTAACCAGGGACGGGGGGTGGGGGGGGGCAATCCTAATGTTAGTACTAATCAAAACTAGAACACTGACAACAACAATGGATAGCGATGATAGGGGAAGAACAACAACCTTAGAACCAACTTTCCATGTGCATTATGCGGTGAGTATGGACATTATACCCACCACTGCCCCCAAATCACTAACTTCAAAAGGATGAAGGAATCTATGAACACCCAAGGACCCCCTACTCCACAAGGTGCCCCATAAGTTCAGCGAAACTTCCCTCAACCGCCACCACTAGAAGTTTTACTCAACCCATTCCCTCATTAATGAGTGGTTTCTATGCAGCAAGAACTTGGGCCCTCCACCCAACAGATGGGACAATACCCCAACCCGGGACAAGCTGAACCTGGCAATTCATCAACCCGTAGCATTCTCATGGTGTCTGAAGAAGACATTCTTCTTCAAAATCGCAGCTATCAATATGGCATGTCTCCCAACTCTACTCCAACCACAACATATGCACCCCAATTACTAGCAGGTACCGCTTTGATGATCCCATGTCCCAGGGATGACCCTACCCCACGCGTACCAAGAGCACCTCCATGGTGTACTGCCCATAACCCACATGCCAAGGCAACACATAACTATAGTCTTATGGATGATTTGGCTTAATCTCCCACAAACATGTCCTTACTTAAGGCATTGCAAACTTGCCCTTCAAATAGGAAATATTTTCTATCCAAATTGGGGACAGTCGACCCTTCCGACCCGCACCTCATTAATTTTTATTTGGACAGCTAAGAACCTTGGCTCCCTTCTTGGTTGCTTTCCAAATCCTAGTTACAGTTCATAATACCATTGTTCATAGATGTATCATCGATGAAGGAGCATCCACATGCATCATGTCCAAAAGCGTATGGAAGAAGCTTGGCTCCCTTGAGCTAACCTTGTTTTCTATTAGCCTTCGGGCCTATGATGGCCACCCATCCCAACCCAACAGTTTGTTTCAAAATGTCCCCATAAAGCTAGCAGAAAAAATGGTCTTGATTGGGATCGAGGTAATAGACACCCCATTGGACTACAACATCTTACTTGGACATAGTTATGTGTTCGCAACAAAGGGAGTGGCCTCATCTATGTTTCATACCATGATCTTTCCCCACAACGGGAAGGTCGTTACAGTCGAGCAATTAACACATTATGAACTCTGCCCCACCGCGAGTTTGGATAATATCCTCCCCCTCATTGGAGTACAACCAAATGTCTCACTAGTCATGGAAATGGGTGTAGGGATTTTTCAAGACCCCTCGCTCCTACCCTTGAGACACCCATACCTCAGTCTATCCTAGAGACACCACCCACGAATGACCAACCAGCATTTTGGAAAACCATTCCTCAACCCCTAACCTAAATATCGTTCTTCTACCCACCACTAGGAATTAGGGCATACCAAGTAGCATATACACTCACCCTTCTGAATATGGTAATAGCTATCACTATTTGGTATCTTGACCCACCATCTATGGTACCAATACCATCACTTCCCCCTCAAACAATTGCACTACCTATGCATACCCTGGCTCAACCAATATGGCCACAACCTCGTCACATAGTCGGGGGCAAGAATACCAACACTGGGGGCAAGAAAAAGAAAGATGTGGGAAATACTCATGCCACACCTTGATTTCAATCCACGTGCATGCTCTGTGAAGCACCAGGTCACCCCACCAACTTGTGCCCCACCTTTCTGGAGTTACGAAACCTTATCCATCTCCCCGAGCAGTACCACTATTGCCCACCCTAGTAGCAACGTTCATAGACCCTACCTAAGAGTCTACCACTCCAAGCAATAAAACATTACGTACCAACTTCACATGTGCCATATGTTCACAATATGACCATTATACTCATTATTGTCCCGCTTTACCTCAATTTCGAGACACACTGGCAGTGGTTCGCCAGACGACCCTGTCAGAACCCATTCAAGTGGTATCACAACTGTCAGCATCTCCAACATCTAGTTCCTCTAACATTTATTACGTGTCCACTTCATTGAATGCACATTATACCTGCCCATGCGCACTATGCGAAAAAATGGACTATTTCACTTATATGTGTCCCTTGATCACTAAGTATCATATTCATCGAATGATTGTCATTTGAAATCTTCAAGAGGCCCTCCATGATATAGCGTCCCTTAGTATTCCAGCCACCCCTTAGGGTGCATCTAAAACACCTACTCAGGATCAAGTACCCATCTCTCTTTCCCCATCCTCTTATCTAATATGGCCACGGAAAGATACACCTCCTCCTACCCCACCTAACTCACTGGAAAGCCTTCAACACAAATTCTCCCTCCTCCTGGAGACCATGACACACACACGTATGTACATATCTATTACATTTCTTCCAACAAAGGATCAATCCCTTCAATTGAACAATTACCCCCTATTGAAGATACCATCTCCTAGAAGACCTCTAAACATCATTCGGTGACAAGTCCATCCTGCTTGCACTAGCTCAACAGTTTTCAATTCTTCATCCCCCAATTCTATGCCAATCTCATGTGAGATATCCAAACTTATCACGTCGCCCTCACCCATTCATACCTCCAAGAGGTCTTTTCTGTAACATGTGTTTCGTCCAGACAAAGTTATTCTAGAGGCCATGACGGCACCTAAATACCCCTAGGATGCAATGCACCACCGATCATTCTTCCTAGCACGGGACGTTTTCCAACCTACCACTAACACCAATGTTTGTGTGGTTGAAACTAAGGATTCCATTCCCCTTGGGCATACATAATGTTTTAAAAGCCCAATCCCTTCCCTCGATGCTTTTGAAGAAGGGAACATGACCAACATTTACCCAACTATCAAGATGGGCATTTCCATCAAACTAGGCATCACCGAAAACATCATCCTCGGTGTCGCAGCTCCTTTGAAGAAGTCCTTGCCTACAAGACACGTTTTCAAGAATATTAGGACATTTTTTCCTAGTCTTATACTAAAATGCCTAGTCTCGACCTAGCTATTATTGAACATTGCATCGACACTTGGCCTGATGTTGTTCTTATTCACAAAAGAAGCAACCCCTTCATCCCTCCAAAGCCATGGCCATCAAAGCCGAAATTTATAAGATGCACACAACCGAGTTCATATACCCCATTGTGTATACATCATGGTTATCTAACCCCATTCATATATTCTAGCATTCTTTTATTCTTTTCCAGGCTTTATAATATGAAAAAGACAAAAAAATCAAATATAAAAAAAGGGGATGGGAAAGAGTCAAATTCTCAATATATGTTTGGCAACAGTCATGTTTCCCTTGAACAAAGCACTAGTTTTGAGTCTTTGTCTCAACAAATTGGGTTTTAGTATGGCTTTAGGAAACCAAACTTTATTCATTAAGTCGTTACTCCTCAAACTGGTTATTCTTCTAGTGACTATGGAGAGTTTGTTAATGCCTCTCGTGTCGCAGACTTATGTCAGTGTTCATTCTTGAGTCTATGCCACCCAAGTCACTTATGGGCCATGCTTATGTTCAAGGGAAGTTTTAGCTTGCGTCGGCCATTTCTCAGAATTCCTAACTTTTCGTGTCAATCTTCTTATTGCTAAGTACTTCTCGGAATCAACAAGAATCTATGTCTTATACTCATGCTATTATGGAAGGTCCTCATTGACTTCTTGTTGGCAAGTCAACTCTCATCAACTACGACACGTTGCTCTGAGAGTTTGACCTAGAGTAGCACCCTAGGCCTATTTTCATCATTGATAGGTTACCTTGCACTCAGCAAATGAGATTTCATCAATGGTCACTAACTGAGCAATTTCCCATGTGTTCGACATCAAGACCTCTATTCACACTTTGGGATTCATGCAGTACCATTTTCCTCATTGGTGGAATTCCTCGCCTCTGTCAGTGGTTTTCATTATTGGTCGTTGCTCAAAGGGTCTCTTCCATGCACTAATCCATCTGGTGGATGCAAGAGATGTGCCCGGTGGTGTGTCCATCTAATCTTTCTTTCAAGTCCTTCAAAATATTTGGCCTTTTGTTGTTCCTTGTGTTGGATGATGGGGGATGCCTTAATGCCCTCCTTCCAGTGGATCTCTACCCATCAACTTCAACTCATTTGCTCTGGGATTGGGATCTAGAGTCTTTATAGTACCTTGGGACTTGCAGTCATCAGTGGCAGGTTCCCTTGCTATTGAAAATGGGAATACATCAATGTCCCCTGATCGATAGATTCTACAAGTGTTTGGCATCAACACATTCATTCACACTTGTTAGAATGTACTATGTACCTTGATGTTCATTATCATTATCAGTGGGTTGTCTCGTTTTTGTTAATCGTCTACATCAATAATTGATAATCAAACAGTGTCACCCATTTTCGATTTCATATCATTTATTCACGTGGTGTAGACTCATACCATCGACAATTTGTTTTGAAGACCTTGGGTCTATAGTAGCATCACATGTTTTATGTTGTTGTCCAAGTTGCATTTAACAATACCACTCCCTTACATGACATTGGTACTTGTGGAGGATCAATTTGTTCATCTCTTTGTTTCCAGTTATCCTCCTCTAATTC
The DNA here is from genome assembly GCA_010110895.2 of Picea sitchensis. Taxonomy (NCBI): domain Eukaryota; kingdom Viridiplantae; phylum Streptophyta; class Pinopsida; order Pinales; family Pinaceae; genus Picea; species Picea sitchensis. The sequence continues at coordinate 24,331 of SNQJ01S0038050.1, read as the reverse complement.
TGAGACATAGATCCACTATGTATATGTTTGTGGCTATGACCTCTTTTGACATGGATCCATTATGTACTCATTTTCCATGGCCATGATCATTACTTATATATACTTCATGGATCCGCAGTGTACTTGATTTAGCGGCGATGCGTTCATCACTCATGTACATAGGTATGCCCGCCTCAGGAAGAGAGTAATCTCATACTTGATTTCTTCTGCAGGTATTGTTCTGGTCCAATGTTCGGTGAACTTTTCCCGGGCCCACTACACAGTTTCCTCCTGGATTTTATAATGTATTTCAGCCATCAGATTCCCTTCTGACCTCACACATTAGGGGTCCTCTGTTATAGCATATTTTGCCACATCATATGCACAAATGCATTTGTTGGCTAGAATCCCAAATCCACCTTCGATTGCAAACCAAAATTCCTCCTCAAACTCTCTAAAACAACACCTTTTAGCAATCCATGCGCTCCTTTCCCATTGACAACTCATGTATGCTACTTTGTATATGCTACTTTCCCTTAAGCATGTATGCCTCCAAAATGCACCAAAAACATAAAAAGTGTGCATAATGCACCTTTTTGGGCAGAGTTCAGGGGTTTCTCAAGTTAATTACCTCCTATAGCCCATGCCTAACTACTCCAACCAACTTGTTCAAGTATGAATAAGAGCCATTGGGTGGAGGAGAGAAGGCATCCATTGAAGCATCCTTATGCTTGAAAGTCCGCTAAGTCTGCAAGTCCTTTCATCTTGATCTATTAAGATTTCTCTCCCATATATGGAAACACTTGTTTCTAGCATATTACCCCTTCTTATTTGCGTTGAGAGGAAGAAACTTATCCTCTTCCCTTCACTTGTTTGGAGCATGGAACCAGGGGTTCAACATCTTCAGTGGCCCGGGCAGAGGAATATGGATATCGGTTTTGGTCAGTGTCGCAGCAGGATCAGCTAACCTCTTTTCATGTTACTTGTTTATAATAAATGAAAACTCTCTTTTTCGTCCCAATGACATGTTTTTAGTCTTCTTTTGTAGAAACTATATGCATTTGATTATTGTAACGCTGGCATTCTGATCCTAGTTAATATATGTAGTTAGGACTTAGTTACTATAACTACCTTCTTTGCAGCATTATCTCTCTTTGTGTGCAGGTTGACAAGGAAAGCATTAGAGCGAGAGTCTGGAGCATGGCTTAGCAAGAGTAGTCTTCTCCAAACTTCAGAATCCAAGTAGGTGTTCTTCTTGCTCATTGGTAGTTAGTTAGTTACATTTCCTTAACTACTTTCGTTGGTTAGGGTCGGTTCTTTGGGTGTCTGCTCTATGTGATCTTTAACCCAGATCATAGGGGAGAAATCCCCACAACAGATACCCTCCAAAGTGGAGGCTAGGAGGACCACATTGTTGGCGAAGAGTATAGGATGGAGATCAAGACATGGTGAAGGAGGCAACCATCCTTAGGCTAGATATGCTCCTACAGAAAGAATTCTAACTCACTCACACACACACACACACACACACACACATATTCCAAATAGTGTGGGTAAGGAGGACAACCCTGCTTCACCCCCTAATATTGTAAGAAACAAACTTGGTGTATCAACACATAAGTGTTATTGATAAAGTAATACTAATTATCACCGCCTAATATTGTAAGAATCAAACTTGGCATATCAATACATAAGTGTTATCGATAAAGTAATATTAATTATCAAGTCTCATAACAAAGACGTTACAAATTATGCCAATTTTCAAGTAGCTATGATAAGGTAATTGGGATTTGAAATAGACGAATTTGTTCTGCAATAGTAGATTACTAAAGATGTATTATGTTCAAATCGATGTTTACAGATCATTATGCAACATTATGCTCACTGAAAAACAAGAACACTAATTAACAAAAATAAGAAAGCAATGCAATTTTGCTCCATCTTGGCTTGAATCTATTCTCCTAAGAGGCCTGTTATAGCCCAAGTTGTAGGTTGGGCAAAGCCCAACCCAACCACAAAAGCATGTGCTACAACTATGGGACAATACACCCAATGTCACCTTGATGTAGGTCCCGCACTTGGGGGGTGACTAAGGTCACTCATGGGAGGCGATGTCGGAGACCCTAGGGGGAATGAGAAGGATAAAGGGAGGTGTGAGGAGAAGCCCCCGGGAAGGTCAAGTGATGGAAGAATAGATTGGTTGAAAATGGTAAGTAAAGAGAGGCAAATGGATACTGAGTAAAGAGATAGTTATCGTTGCACCTGTACCTACTCGAGACACAAGAAAAGACACTTTTCCAACCAAGTATAGTAATGGATCAGCAAGTTAAGCTTGTTGTCCCTAAAATACAATAGCATACAAGTTAGTAAATCGGCAATATATTACATCCAAATCAGTAAGTAAAAGGTCTATATTAGTTAGCAATGTCATCAATAAAACTAGTAACCAATGTGGACCGAAAATAGTACTTCAAGACTGAATAAAGACGGTTGTCATAAAAGTAAATTTCTGCAGCAGTATATCAGCTTTATGGCTGTAGCATTCAATGAAGTACAACAGCAAATCTGATCATCAAAAAGTGACAAAAGCTAGCCCAATAGATGCAACTAGGTTAGTAGATTAAACTAGCAAAGTTAGACGGTTAGTCTAGGGTTAGTTTGTGAGATATTAGCGGTTAGGGTTAGAGTTTAAAGCAGCCCTAATAGTTGTAGGTTAGTTTTACTACAGCAATAAGAATTTGTGGGAGAAAGACTACGCCCTAAGGGAGGAAGAATCCCCAAGACATCAAGATCATTATCCAAAATAAACAACTTCAAAACTTGAAATTTGTACGTTTACCAAGGCAACAATTTATTTCTCCCATGCAATAAGTAAATGACTAGTGCCTTTAAGAAAGGGTTAATGGAGTCAAGAGAATATGAAGAAGCTAGATAGGCTACTTCCTTGGGGGTGTAAACCCTTTTACTCCCAAAGGAAAGCTTCTCTTAGCTATGATTTTAACTAGGAGGGTGTATGCAATTATACTCCTCTTAGTAAACCCTTATGAAGCAATATTCCCTTAGCAATAAAATGGTGGAAACACAAGTAGGGGTGCATGCCCTTATACTCCCTACTTGGCTTAGGCAAATAGAACCTTTAACCTGTACAAATGATAATAAAATGAAATAAATGGCACCTTCAAGCATTAAAAGGCAATAAAAGCTAGACTAACCACCAAAAAAGCAATGAAGAAAGTCTTCCAAGGCTAGCGCACCATCTCCATTGACCATAACCAAGACATAGCCATAAACAAAAGCACAAGAGCGAGAACTAGCCAAAGAGAGTGAAAATTTCAGTCCAAGAGCCTCTCGCAATGGAGAGTTATGTTTTATAAAATGAGATCTTATGATCTTTATTTATACAAAAAGTTTCCAAAATAACTTGTCCACATAATATTAGGGTAAACCACACGACTAGGGGTCAACAACCCTAATCTTTCCCCTTTACAAAGATAATATTTAAAAATTCTCTTTAATTTCACTTTTGCACAAAGAAAACCCTAAACCAAAGGTGACGTCAACCCTTGAAGGAGGACGTTTTGGAAAATTGAGCAAGTTGTTGGAGTTGGGTTGCAAAGTAGCGCCTCCAAAGGCCATGTGGCAATCATCTAGAGCCTCTCCACCTCAAAATGTCATGTCTCATGCTTTGATTCATCATGGACCACCATATGCCCCTCAAATGTGATGTCAAGCCCCTAGGAAGTGACGTTTTTCCCCTTCTAGGCAAGTCGTTTGGCATGCAAAGGGTGGGCTATGTCTACCCAGTTGTCTCCTAGGCCTTTGAAAGCATCTCTTTGTTGTCTGGCATGTGGGCCTATGTCATCCATCGTGTGGGCTGCTTTCCCTCATGGAAGCCCAAGCTAGGCTTGTTCTTCCAAAACTAGCCACCAACCTATACCTGCAAGACAAATGGATACGACCTACAAGGATCTCAAGTCACAGCATCATGATGAGTGAATCAAGTCAATAAAAGAGCCATTAATGCATGTAGACCAGGACTACATCATACAAATATGTGCTTAAGAAACGAGACATTTTGCTAAGTTTGGTTATGGGAGGGTTGGCATAGTACTTTTTTTCAATGGATCAAACCCCCTAAGTCTAGGAACAACCTTATTTGAGTCATGTGAATGAAGTGGAATGGATGGGGGAAGTACTCAATGGGCATGGGGTTCATGATATGCAAGGGTCCATAATATCTCATTTATGGGTGCCTTTGTGGAGGGTGTGTCGCACCTTCGTCCATAATGCATTTTTTCCAAGCCCATCAATTTCCTTTTATCTTTCTTTCTTTGTATTTTCTTTCAATATAGCATAGGGCAAGTTGGAGGCCACTACCCTGGCGTGGTGACCAGATATCAGCAGTGTCACCCACAAGCACTTTCACAGAAATGAAAAGGTTGGCTCATGATGAGACCCCCTTTTCCTCAGCCATGAAACTGAGAGCCATTACCCTGGTGTGATGGCCAGAAATGGTAATGTCATATCATTAGATACCCATGGACGTGATAGGTTGGCTCGTAATGAGACCCCATATTTGTTGATTTTTCAGTAGTCTAAGCTCAAGCATGAGGTTTATTCCAATTTTAGCATTTTACTTGGACCATAGACAATTGTAGTTACACCATAAACATTTTGATGCAGCAACCAAGATCACATGAAGAAATACCATGCACAAGTACACAAGAAGTATCATGGGAAACCCTTCTCAACAAGGGAAGAAAACCCAACCAATCCGTTGTTATATTCTTCAAGAGAAAGACCTCCCACACCATAAACCTAGCACACAAAAGGGTGCTCACAAAACCTAGAAGGCTAGCGCACAAGAGAGGTGTGCTCTTCAAACCTAGAACTTGTACTTGCTGAAATTTCCAAAATCACACTTGTGTTGTGTTTCTTCAATGGGGAAATCACCTTTATTTATATTAGACTGGACACATCAAAAGTGGTGTCTATTGGCACAACAGGGTCGACCTCAATAACTCATAATATAATTAATAATTACCATATTAATTATCTTTTACATTAATTATCTTTCACTTTATGGTGGGGCCGACCTGTACCCTTTACATCACAATTAGGGTTACAGGTAACTCTGACTCTGACAATATAGCAAGGGATCTCATACACCCAATAGTGCTCAGCCACTAGCGGCACGTCCACCTGTGCTCAGCCATAGGGACATCCAAGTCTCTATCTCACTGCGTCTCACAGGAGAATCATCAGAATACACACTCACTAGCGCTCAGCCACTAGGATCACGTCCACCTGTGCTCAGCCACAGGAACGTCCTAGTCAACAGATCTCTATCTCACTGCGTCTCACAGGAGAATCATCTAGAGTATCATATCATCTCAACTCTCTACACAGAGGAGAACAGTAAACCCATCACATGGGCTCCTTCACCCCTTATAAGGGTACACATCGTTTCATCTCAAACGATACACCCATCTCATGGGCATCTTCCCTTCTCAAAGGAACACAGCGTTCCATCTTTGTCTCAGAGAGAACGACACACACAACTCATGGGCATCTTCCCTACACAGGGGCACACAACGTTCCTTCTCTGTCTCAGAGAGGAACAACACACCCATCTCATGGGCACACCCAACTCATGGGCTCTCTCTCGGTTCGGCTCACTCAATGGCCTTGAATCTAGGGGTTGCAGAAATATTCAGTGCTTCTTAGGCCATCTTTATCCCGCCGGTCCGAAGCGAAATGAAGAGCCTGTTTATGATCCACCACTAAAAAGGCATAGGCAGGGGCCCAATCTTGACCTTGTTTCTCCTTTGCAACTGATCGTCTACTAAGCGCAACTCCCCTAACAATAATAGTTCAGCTAGTGTCGCCTTTAGATTATCCCTATTATATGTTGTATGGAAAACGCCTTTAACACGTCGCTTACGATCAAGCTTAAACTCATGCTGGTACGTGATACCTTCGTTGTTGAGTATTTCGTTCTACCTATGCTCCTGGGCATCAGACTCGTATTTTGATTAATATCCAACAAATGACCACTCAAATAGGTCAATGAGATTGATGAGTAGAAAGATGTCCATATAAAGTCTGCGTCTTAGAGGATGTCTCACGTAGTTGTAATCATCAACACTCCCTCTTAGTTGGGGAGGCATTCTCTATCAGGCCAAGTCTCGCACGAAGTACTCGAACTTCGTCTCAGTTGTAGTCATCAACACTCCCTCTCAGCTAGGGAGGTATTCTCCATCAGGCTAAGTCTCTCACGGAAGTACTCGAACTTTGTCTTGGCAATAATTATCAACACTCCCTCTCAGCTAGGGATGTATTCTCCACGAGGCCAAGTCTCTCACGGAAGTACTCGAACTTCGTTTTGGCCAGTGGTTTGGTGAAGATATCTGCAATCTTCTCATGGGTAGGAAGGTACTACACGTGTATTGTTTTCCTCTACACCATGTCTCTGATATAGTGATATTTTATCTCAATGTGTGTTGCTCTATCATGAAACAAAAGGTTCTCAGAGAGCTTCACACAGCTCTGGTTATCACAATGGATAGTGGTAGGATCCATCTTATGGTCAAATAAATCTGTCATAAGTTTGTGAAGCCACACTGCTTCGCGGACTGCCACACTCAGTGTTATATACTCTGCCTCTGCGGTACTCAAGACGAAAGAGCTTTGTTTCATGCTGCACTAGGAAACCATGGCAGACCCCAAGGTAAAGAAACAATCGGAGGTGCTCTTCTGGTCCACTGCGCTCCCTGCCCAATCTGCATTGGCATATCCCTATAAACTCAAGTCTACACTGGAGGCATATCTCATGCCATCCAACTGTGCCTCGTAGGTATCTCAATACATGTTTTGTTGCTATCCAGTGAGTTTGTCTTGGTTGACTCATGAACTAACTAAGCACATTCACTGCATAGCATATATCAGGTCTGGTGTTAACCAAATACATCAGTGATCCAATCAATTGTCGGTACAAGTGTGGATCAATCTCGCATGAATCAACATCATTCATTTTCTTCAAATCCATCACCATTGGTGTAGGCATGGATTTGCATTATGTCATACTGAACTTCTTCAATATCTCCATTGTATATTTTCCTTGAATCAGGGAAATCTCATCAGTCCTCTACCATACTTCTAGTCCCAAGAAGTAGTGCATCATACCTAGATCCGTCATCTCAAATTTAGCATTCAATGCTTGCTTGCATTCAGCAATGAGTCTCTCTAAACCGGTGAGGAATAGGTCATCCACATATAGGACCAAGATTAAGCACTCATTGCCAACAATGTGATAATATAGGTTTGGATCATCAACACTCTTGTTGAAGCCCAAACTCATCAAGAATCCATCCATTTTCTCATACCAAGCACGAGATGCTTGCTTTAGTCCATACAAGGCTTTCTTCAACCTGCACACATGAGATTTCTCGGTGTGTATCACGAATCCTTCTGGTTGCTCAATATAAACTTCTTCCTCAATCTCACCATTGAGAAAGGTTGTCTTTACATCCATCTGATGTAGTTTCCAACCCATGGATGCAGCTAGTGCAATGATAGAACAGGTGGAAGTGTATCGAGCTACTGGAGCAAATGTCTTATCATAGTCAACTCCCTCTACTTGTGAGAACCCTCTAGCTACAAATCTCGCTTTGTATTTATCGATACTTCCATCAGTTGCATGCTTGATTTTATAAATCCACTTGGAAGTCACTACAGACTTCCCTTCTGGTCTCGGAACAATATCCCATTCATCATTCTTCAAGATAGATTGATATTCTTTTGTCATGGCATCTTTCCATACCTGTTCACATGTAGCTTCTCCATGACAAGAAGGCTCAGAGTCAATGATGTGGCTCATGGTTGAAAGTTAGCTCGAAAATCTCTTTGTTCTCTTGCTCTCTCGGGATGTCCCTTGAGGAGTTGCATGTCCCTCTGCCTCCTATAGAGTCTGTCGAGCCCAAGCAGGCCTTTTATGCCCTACTGCAATGTCTCTTGGCATATCAATTGGAGCAACAGGATCAGCTAGAACAACTGGATCAACTGGAATAATGTGTGTCTCCCTCTGAACTGTTGAAGGGGGAGAAGGTATTGTCTCACTATCAATCTCCATCTTAGATTCTATGGATCTTTGGAAGGCTATTTCTTCTTCAAAAGTAACATCTCTGCTTATCTCAATCTGTCTCTGACTAGGGATGTAGATCCGATATACCTTCGAAGATTCATTGTATCCCACAAATGTACCCTTTATCCCTGAAGGGTCTAGTTTGGATCACTTCTCTTTGGGTACATGAAAATATAATGGGCACCCAAATATCCTGAAGTGTCCAATCTAAGGCTTCACTCCGGTGAAGGCTTCTTCTGGAGTTATGTTCTTCAAGATTTGATGAGGACTCATGTTTTGAACATACTCTGTTGTCATACATGCTTCTACCCATAGAGTCATAGGTAGACTCTAATCATGTATTGTTGCTTTGGTTGCCTCGATGATAGTTTTGTTCTTCCACTCTGCAACCTCATTTTGTTGAGGGTTGTAAGGAACTATGTACTCCCTCTTGATCCCTGCTTCAATACAGAAATTGTTGAAATCCTTGGAGGTGTATTCTCCTCCATTATCTGATCTTAGTACCTTGATCTTTCTTCCGGTGAGGTTCTCAACCTGAGCTTTGAATTCTTGAAATTTTGCAAGGACTCCATCCTTGTTTTTAGGAAGTAAATCCAAGTTTTCTGAGAGTGATCATCTATGAAGAGTACATAGTACAAATATCCATTCAGGGAGGCAACAGTCATTGGCCCACACACATCTGAATGTATCAAGTCTAAGATTTCCTTGGATCTATTGCCATTGCACAAGAAGGACCCTTTAACATTCTTTCCAAGAGCACAACCTTTGCAAACACTTTTATGTTGAATCTGTATCTCTGGAAGGCTTGTTACCATTTTCCCTAGAGATGGGAGAGCTCTATAATGAATGTGAGCAAGTCTCTTAAGCAATAGCTCACTCAAGATGATAGTGTCATGTAACAGGGCCTGGACTGGTCTGATGGTCAATCTGTATAAGTTGTTTTCTCGAACACCAATTACTTTGGCAGAATTTATATGTGAGTCCTTGTGCCATGCAAGAACTCTTTCTTCAGAAAAGGTAACCTTGTAGCCTTTGTCTTCTAAGGCAGAAATGGAGACAAGGTTCCTCTTCATCCCAGGTACATATAATACTTCACTTAGCTGAAGTTGCATGTCAGAATCTAGTTGGAAGGTAGAAGTTCCAACCCCTTTCACATTATATCTGGCATCTTCTCCAAGGACAACATGTAGATTGGTCTCTTTCTCAACAAGATTAGCCAGGTGATTTCTAAAATTGGTCATGTGCCTGGAGGCACCACTGTCAATTAACCAAGTATCATCATTAGTAGGAACCATACATGAGAGTGCTAAAATGTTGATGTCTTCATCTCTCTGAACTCTCGGCTTCCAGGAATTGTATTTGCTTGATTCATCAAGATTGTCTTCCATCATAGTTATGTTCATCATATTTTAGATTCTTCACAAACCCTTGCCAACTGGGCTAGAAAACCTAACGGCTAGGCTAGGCTAGCAACATTAGGTTTTGTTGGGCTTATGATTGCCAACAATAAGCCTTGAAATTTAGAAGAACACTAGTGAGTTGAAGAGCTCCTTCAATGGGTTGCAGAAACCCTAAATATGAAATTTCTATAGAAAATTGCGAAACCCTAGAAACCCTAGGGCCAAAAATCCAAAATGCTCGGAAAAGCAATCTGAATCTTGTTGGAGATGAGTTGAAGGAGGTTGTACACTCCTGTACAAATTTTATCCCCAACGTCCAAGTTTAAGGTGCAGAAACACCTCAGAAAAGGAGGGTCGTGCGGAATTGCAGCAAACCCTAGAGGTCGTACGAAACTGCAAAAGAAAAGGACGGCTAGCTTTGAATGCTTGTGCAATGGGTTCTTCAAAACCTATGCTCTGATACCATGTTGATTTTTCAGTAGTCTAAGCTCAAGCATGAGGTTTATTCCAATTTTAGCATTTTACTTGAACCATAGACAATTGCAGTTACACCATAAACAATTTGTTGTAGTAACCAAGATCACAAGAAGAAATACCATGCACAAGTACACAATAAGTATCCTGGGAAACCCTTCTCAACAAGGGAAGAAAACCCATCCAATCCTTTGCTATATTCTTCAAGAGAAAGACCTCCCACACCATAAGCCAAGCACACAAAAGGGTGCTCACAAAACCTAGAAGGCTAGCGCCCAAGATAGGTGCGCACTTCAGCCCTAGAACTTGTACTTGCTGAAATTTCCAAAATCACACTTGTGTTGTGTTTACTCAATGGGAAAATCACCTTTATTTATATTAGACTAGACACATCAAAAGTGGTGTCTATTGGCACAACAGGGCCAACCTCAATAACTCAGAATATAATTAATAATTACCATATTAATTATCTTTTACATTAATTATCTTTCACTTTATGGTGGGGTCGACCTGTACCCTTTACATCACAATTAGGGTTACAGGGAAGTCTGACTCTTAGACAATATAGCAAGGGATCTCATACACCCACTAGTGCTCAGCCACTAGGGGCACGTCCACCTGTTCTCGACCACAGGGACGTCCAAGTCTCTATCCCATTGCGTCTCACAGGAGAATCATCAGAATACACACTCACTAGTGCTCAGCCACTAGGATCACGTCCACCTGTGCTCGGCCACAGGAATGTCCTACTCAACAGATCTTTATCTCACTCTGTCTCACAAGAGAATCATCTGGAGTATCATATCATCTCAACTCTCTACACAGAGGAGAACAGTAAACCCATCACATGGGCTCCTTCACCCCTCACAGGGGTACACATAGTTTCATCGCAAACGAAACACCCATCCCATGGGCATCTTCCCTTCTCAGTGTTGAAATAATGTAACTGCGAAGAGCATTCTTATTATTATTGTTATTTTATTATTAGGATTAATCCCCATTGAGAATTAATCATGTCGGTAATTGTATAAGGACCAAATCCCCTTTTGCGGATTGGTCATCAGACAATTATAAAGGGCAGAATAAGAAGTCGGCCCCAACAGTTAAATTGAAGACCCATAATTAATTAAAGGTGGGTTTACCCACCTAGAGTGAGAGGTCGACCCTGCCAGTGAGACCCTCTCACACGTGTCAGTCTTGTATAAATAAGAGGCTAGCGCCTCACTTCTAACACACAACTCACTTGCTCATTTCTCTTATGAGGCAAGCTGCAATTACCAGAGAGAGGAGAAGAAGAGTGGCGCATCTCTTGGGGAGGATTATCTGTATTGGTTTGAGTTATCTCTTGAACATTGTATAAGCTATTTAT
>SNQJ01S0038050.1:0-12956 GCA_010110895.2 Picea sitchensis | reverse complement strand
ATGGTCGGGAGTGGCACGATGACTCATCAAAGGAAGCTCCCAGAAACACCCCATCCTAAGGGTGACCATCTACTTGAGTGTCACTTTTCCAACCACCAACATTTAAACAAGGTAAAAGGCATAGTTTCCAAAGCAGATGTCTCATAATAAAAAATAACCTCTGATATACAAGCTAGAATGCCTCAAATATTAAAATGATACCCACCATCATACCTGACTTGTACCACATGGAGCAAGACCCAAGTGACCTGTGGTGGCACGCTGGTGTGGATGATGACCAAGTGTTGGGTCACTATGGTGGCGATGCGGGTCTCTAGTTGTGAAAAAGGATATTGTTGGTCATGTGGTCTCTCGGCACTCCATATTTGCAACCTGAGGGCCTCGAAACATAGTCTCCTTAGTTATCCACAAAATGGGCATAACATCTAGCTCCTACTTGGGGACATGTGTTCGTCGTAGAGTGCATGAGAATCGCAACATCTCCTGGTAGACTTGTGCCTGCAAGGAAACATCAAACTGTCAAGTGCAGGATGGCCTACTCATCCTTGTTCTCATATGGTCATAATCAAAACTAACTAAGTATACATATATGATGATGAAATCAATAATGCAAGTAGAGAAAAATGAAAATGCAATGCAACTAAACTAATATGAGCAAACAAAATGCACGATGCAAGAAAGCAAGATGACTTACCTACTTACCTGGGGTCCTGGGACCCTAAAGATCAAGTCTCGAAGGTGTCAAGTGAAATCGTACAACCAGTGCAACCACCTAATCATCGGACGAAGACATTTCCCCCTGTGCTTAATCATGTGAAACAACAAAGATAAGTACAGCATGTAGTAATCATGAGCATAAATAAACATATAATCAACATGAAATAAAACTCCTAGAGATGGGTGGGAGGGAGGAAATCATGTTGAAAAGAAAAACCAAAATCTCAATCGCCCTGAAACTCTTATCTGCAAGCATAGACAAAAGCTTGATCTATCCATCTCTAGAGTGGATCGGCATATGTAGATGATGGCTCATCTTCATCCTCATCAACACAATCATTGATCCCTGAAGAACAAGAAGATGTAAGATAACTCAAGAAGACCCTATGCTTCACCCAAGGGGAAGAAATGAGGTACAGGACGGGCTCAGGTCTAGAAGAAGAAAAGTGTTGTCTCTTTGTCTGTGAATCCTTGTGAGAATCTCCAAGATGAAAAAACTTCTGCTTCGTAGAGTGAACCTCTGATTGCCACGGGATGGCTATGTCTTGGTACTCTTCCAAAATCAAGGGCGAAAATGTCTGAAAATCCTCATAGAAAAAATATGTTTCCCCAAAAGGATATGCATCACCCTGAAGATGTTGTGACAAGTCATTCTAAAATGGATTGAGCAAACCTGTGATCATGTCACCATCACCATCCCAAACATCTTAGTCATATATGCATGGAGACCAATCCTTTGTTTGGGGGTTTCCCTCAACGTCATAAGTGGGATCTTCATCAAAGGTGAAAAGGCTCATGTCCCATCCACGTTTTCCAATCTGTATGAAAGTGTCAATATGTTGATCAATTGTATCTGAGGGCTCTTCTAGTGCTCCTTCACTTCTAGGATCATGGAACAAGTTGCCATCAAGATCCTCGAAAGGGTCATAACTCATAGTGTTCTCTTCTTGATGTGTAGGAGGAATAGTGACTTGGATGTCTTCATCTAGGTCATTAAGTGAAAGCACTCCATCTTCATTAAATGCCTCCTCAAAATCTTCAACATGATAAGCTTCATCGGGATCTTCTTGGAAGCTTTCTTCATAAGCATGTTCTTCAAGCATCTATTTTACTTGATTCATCGGCTCTTCAGCGGCTTCATTAGCAGCTTTTTCCCTTTCCATCTGCAAAATTTCCTTCCACGAGGGATGGTGGGGTCTTGGTTGATTCCAAGGTGCCATAGTCCCATCGACTAGAAGAACACCTCAAAGGAGTTTCTAGGGGAGAGCAAGGCTTATCAAAGCATGAAAGGGGAGAGCAGTGGAAAGGTGGTTTCGAGAAATGGCGGAGTCACCAGACAAACTTTGAAGAAGTTTTGTCAAAGGAAAATGAGTAAGTTCTTGGAAGTGATTCGCCCCGACAAGCTCGAGGTGAAGGCTTTGGGAAAGAGATTTTCCAAAAGTGTTGTTTTAGGGCACGAAGAGGATTCAAAATCCTCCCTCGCAACAACGCCAACATGTTATAGCCCAAGTTGTAGGTTGGGAAAAACCCGACCCAACCACAAAAGCATGTGCTACAACTATGGGACACTACACCCAATGTCACCTCGATGTAGGTCCCGCACTTCGGGGGTGACTAAGGTCACTCATGGGAGGCGATCCCGGAGACCCTAGGGGGGATGAGAAGGATGAAGGGAGGTGTAAGGAGAAGTCCCCCGGAAGGTCAAGTGATGGAAGAATAGATTGGTTAAAAATGGTAAGTAAAGAGAGGTAAATGGATACCAAGTAAAGAGATAGATTATGGTGCACCTGTACCTGCCCGAGACACAAGAAAAGACACTTTTCCAACTAAGTATAGTAATGGATCAGCAAGTTAAGATTGTTTTCCCTAAAATACAGTAGCATACAAGTTAGTAAATCAGCAATATATTACATCCAAATCAAGTAAAAGGTCTATATTAGTTAGCAATGTTAGCAATAAAACTAGTAACCAATGTGGACTGAAAATAACACTTCAAGATTGAATAAAGATGGTTGTCATAAAAGTAAATTTCTGCAGCAGTATATCAGCCTTATGGTTGTAGCATTCAATGAAGTACAATAGCAAATCTGACCATCAAAAAGTGTCAAAATCTATCCCAATAGATGCACCTAGGTTAGTAGGTTAAACTAGCAAAGTTAGAGGGTTAATCTAGGGTCAATTTGTGAGATATTAGTGGTTAGGGTTAGAGTTTAAAGCAGCCCTAATGGCTGTAGGTTAGTTTTACTACAGTAATAAGAATTTGTGGGAGAAAGAGGACGCCCTAAGGAAGGAAGAATCCCCAAGACATCAAGATCATTATCCAAAAGAGACAACTTCAAAACTTGCAATTTGTACGTTTACCAAGGCAACGATTTATTTCTCCCATGCAATAAGTAAATGACTAGTGCCTTTAAGAAAGGGTTAATGGAGTCAGAGAAAATGAAGAAGCTAGATAGGTTACTTCCTTGGTGGTGTAAACCCTTTTACTCCGCAAGGCAAGCTTCTCTTAGCTAGGGTTTTAACTAGGAGTGTGTATGTAATTATACTCCTCTTAGTAAACCCTTATGAAGCAATATTCCCTTAGCAATAAAATGGTGGAAACACAAGTAGGGGTGTATGCCCTTATACTCCCTATCTTTTGCCAACTAACTTCCCTCTGGGCTTTCAGCCCCTTCTTCCCATGAAATGAGGAATGGTCCCTTCTAGGGTTAGTCTACCCCAAAATCCCAAGAGATGATGTCATGAGGGGAAATAATGATGGAAAGTGGTAAGTATGGTCGGGAGTGGCACGATGACTCATCAAAGGAAGCTTCCAGAAACACCCCATCCTAAGGGTGACCATCTACTTGAGTGACACTTTTCCAACCACCAGCATTTAAACAAGGTAAAAGGCATAGTTTCCAAAGCAGATGTCTCATGAGTCATAATCAAAAATAACCTCTGATATACAAGCTAGAATGCCTCAAATATTAAAATGATACCCACCATCATACCTGACTTGTACCGCATGGAGCAAGACCCAAGTGACCTATGGTGGCACGCTGGTGTGGATGATGACCAAGTGTTGAGTCACTGTGGTGGCGATGCGGGTCTCTAGTGTGCAAAGGATACTGCTGGTCATGTGTTCTCTCGGCACTCCATATCTGCAACCTAAGGGCCTTGAGACATAATCTCCTTAGTTATCAACAAAATGGAGATAACAAGGCCCACTTAAGATGGTCTTAATCTCCAATGAATCTGCTGTCCTATGTTATAATCTCATCCTATAGAAAATGCTCTTGGATATTTTATCTGCATGCTCAACTAAAATCAATCAATAGTCTCACCATAACTAATCAACAGTTGAATATAACTTAAGTAACAATAGCATATAGCCATAAGGCAATAGCATATAGCCATAAGGCCCTGCATTGCAAACTAAATTCTTTTGTGATACTTTGACTGTCTAAAACAACTCAAAAATAATGATGCCTTAACGTCCACATCATAAAATAAAAACCTTTGTGACTATTTAATAGTACATCGAACCCATGCAATTTCACTGGATACCAACAAAACTAAAAAAATAGATTTCAACCAGGCTGCTTGTCATTATAAGAGCTTTACTGGTAACTTAGCATTTTATCTTGATTTCTGCTAATTCAATAGAGGTAGAGATCATAGACGCCTTACATGAAGGGATGAACTCATATGCATCCAAAAGCTTCACACATTTCAAGTTCCATTTTGTCATCAAATATTCAAGCAATCGGTGGCCACTGCAAATCAAACAATCAAATGTCAACTAACATCAATTTGACCATCTCGCTTACTGTCCCTTAAGTATTTTAAAGGTACAAGGTTAAACGTAAGTTCTGCAAAGAACTTGCTTCTGCACATGACTAGGATTTAATCAAAGTTATCAGACTCAGACTCAGTGAAGACAAAAATTACAAGTAAACTCAAATTCAGCCTTCAACTCAGTGAATGATTCGGCCAAATAAAAAATACAGAAAATATTCAAAATTTTATACTCCTGTACATCAATGTAAATACAAACAATTAGACACTAAATATGCAAGTTTGTTGATTTATATTGCATGTAAGAGTGTTAATAGGAAAAATTACATTGAGATACATAAACTATAAGTTTTGAGATGTATAAAATTAAAGTTCTGAGACAAAATAAATAAACAAGAAACCTTTAAATAGCCTCCAGAGGATTAAAATCATGAAATTCCAACCTCATGAGTAACTATTGAGATCCTTGGGGACAACACTGGGTCAAAATGATTTTGAAGCATTTACTTTAAAGTCTGACTCATTACACCAACTCAGCTGAGTCTGGGAATTTGAAGTTTACTTTCTCTTGTTGAATGGCTTCAACTACTACTTCCATTTATTGTTCTAAATCAGTTGGCACCATTGGGAAGCCTGTAACATTCCCAGAAATATGTCCTAAGTGGCATTTCAGACTTTGTATCCCCCAATTATTATCTTTCCACAATAGATGCATGTGTCTTTCCCTGTGAATATAGCCATGCAATGATTCCATGTAGGGTTCTCCTTCCTTGAAGCCATGGGACGTTGTCTTAAGCAATAAAAAAGAAATCTGCAAATACAAATATGATTGTCCTTATAAACCGGGTGATGAAATCTTCATTTCCAAATGTTTCCAAATCTCGATTGAGTGAATGAGGAAAAAAAGGTGAGGATGTATTTATAAGGCAAGTATAAGAGTTTTGGGGCCTTCATGTTCCTTTTTTTTAATTTCTTTTTCCCTTTTTTTTATTTTTTGCTATCAGACCTGTGATTGGGCTACTACCAGCACAAGTCCCAAAACATCAATTCACTATTTCTTAAGGAAAATCGATTGTTCTCGGCAACAGAAGAACATGTTGTTCTTCAAGGACCAATTATGTGAGACAATCGAGGTAAGGCTATCAAATATTGTCCAGGTTATCCCAGATGTAGCCCTGGTTTGTAGCAGGGTAAATGGTCCAAAAACACTACAAGCATATTTTTTGGACACCATGTGCAGTGCATTCTATGAATAATGCACTGAAAGACAATGGTAGACTTGATTGGGTTGCCAAGCTCATCGACAATGGGCACAAAATTCAGACTTGTATTAAGCCATCCACCAGAAGTTTGCCAAAGAGAAGTTGCTTAAACCAGATTATATGAAATTTGACACCTACTACCAGTGTTACACTTATTGCGATATTATCGAAACTATAGGGATAATATCGCCAAAACCAACCTCGGCGATAATATCACCTGAAATAATCACGATAATTTTGATAATTTGAATTTATCACAATAAATTCAAATTATTGCGATAAATTGTGTAATTATCGCGATAAATTGGAAATTATCGCCATGTCTGCATCAATATCACCTTATTAACCATACTCTTGGTCTTTTAACCCTCATTTTGCAAAAGTAAGTTTTGCCTCACACAGTTTGACCAAAAATGGTGGCAACTAATGGTAATGTTTAAGAATTTAAGTAAAAGTTGACATTTCCTTTGTCTTTCCTTTTTATCTTTTTACTTAAATTAAGAATTTAAGTAAAAGTTGACATTTCCTTTGTCTTTCCTTTTTATCCTTTTACTTAAATTTATAACATTACCATTAATTGTTTCAAGATGTTTGAGAAGGGTTTCAACATCATTGGACTTTATATGGAGAAAGTAGAATTTCATATCACATTCAACATTCAGCAGACTTCTAATGGTCTTCACTAAACAGGTAAGTATATTATGTGTCTTTTATTGATGATTACTCACATAAAACTTGGATCTATTTGTTTAAGGCAAAGAATGAAGTGTTTGGCAAATTCAAAGCATTTAAGGAACTGGTAGAAAATCTCACAGAGCGGAAGATAAAGACCTTGCAATCAGATAATGTAGGAGAATTCACTTCAGACAAATTCAAAGAATATTGCAAGGAAGTTGGGATTAAGAGGGAGCTTTCTACTCCCTATAATCCTCAGCAGAATGGAGTAGAAAAAAGGAAGAATCGGACGATCATGGAAGCAGTGAAAGCTATGATACATTATCAAGATCTACCTATGCATATGTGGGCAGAAGCAACAAAGACTGCAGTGTACGTGCAGAATAGAAGTCCCCACAAAGCACTTGAAAACAAGACACCAGAGGAGATGTTTTCAAGAGAGAAACCAGAAGTCAGCCATCTAAGGATATTTGGATGCCCCGTATTTGTGCATGTCCCCAAGGAAAATTGGACAAAATTGGATCCATCCAGAAAGAATGGCATATTTGTTGGTTACAGTCACACATTGAAGGCATACAGGATATATATTCCCGGTCACCGAAAAGTTGAGATTAGTCGAGATGTCACCTTCGATGAGAGTGCAACTTTCAGCAAATCAAAACAAGACTATGAAAAAGAGGTTCATGAGGAGGAGAATTAAGTTACTAGAGTTCCATAGGCAGAAGCAGTTGAACCAGAGGAATTCATTCATGAAGATAATGCATGGCAAAACCTCAGAGGCCAGCAGAGATGCCTTCTCGCAAGAGGAGATGTTTTCAGGAGAGAAACCAGAAGTCAACCATCTAAGGATATTTGGCTGCCCCGTATTTGTGCATTTCCCCAAGGAAAAGAGAACAAAATTGGATCCATCCAGAAAGAATGGCATATTTGTTGGTTACAGTGACACATCAAAGGCATATAGGATATATATTCCCAGTCAACGGAAAATTGAGATTAGCCGAGATGTCACCTTCGATGAGAGTGCAGCTTTCAGCAAATCAAAACAGGACTGTGCAAAAGAGGTTCATGAGGAGGAGAATGAAGTTACTAGAGTTCCAGAGGCAGAAGCAGTTGAACCAGAGGAAGTCATTCATGAGGATAATGCATGGCAGAACCTCAGAGGGCAGCAGAGATGCCTTCTCGCAAGAGAAAACTAGCTTGGGCACAGGAGCTCATCAGAGATGCAAAAAGATATGGTGCCTCAGAAAAATATCTCAGGGAAAGTAAGAAGCCGAAACCGTATTCTAGCTATGTGGCATGTTTGTGTGATATCATGGATGCAGAACTGTCCAGTTATGAAGAGGCTGCAGAAAAGAGAGTATGGAAGGATGCCATGGGGGAGGAATATCAGTCCATAGTAAAGAATGATGTCTGGGATGTGATCCCCAGACCGAAGGAGAAATCAGTAATAAGTTCAAAATGGATCTACAAGACGAAACATGCAGTTGATGGCAGTATTGAAAAGTATAAGGCTAGATTTGTGGCTCGAGGATTCTCTCAGAAGGATGGCATTGACTATGAGGAGACATTTTCTCCCGTGGCGAGATATACCTCGATCAGGACTATACTTTCGTTAACCGCAGTAATGAAATGGAAGGTGCATCAGATGGATGTGAAGACAACCTTCTTGAATGGTGAAATAAAAGAGGAAGTATATGTGGAGCAGCCACAAGGGTTCGAGGTACATGACATGGAAACGCATGTGTGCAGATTGAAGAAGGCTTTATATGGATTAAACCAGGCACCCAGAGCATGGTATGGAAGGATCGACAATTTTCTGACAAGCTTAGGATTTACAAAGAGCAGTGCAAATCCTAACCTTTACTTTAAGGTTGTGGATGATGGTCCGGTAATACTATTGTTGTATCTGGATGACCTATTTCTAACAAGTGTGGAAAAGCTCATCTCAAAGTGTAAGAGAAAACTAACCGCTGAGTTTGAGATGAAAGATCTCGAGATGATGCATTACTTTTTAATGCATTACTTGCTGGATACGACTTCAGAGATGTGGATGTTACTTTATACAAGCAGATGGTGGGTTCATTGGGGTACTTGACGAACACAAGACCAGATATGTTTTGTTGTGAACACCCTGAGTCAGTATATGGAGCAGCCCAGGCAGGTTCATTTGGTTGCAGCAAAACATGTGATAAGTTACCTTAAGGGTACATTGGATTATGGTCTCAGCCTTCAGGTATGTGACAGACCATGAGTTCAGGTTATATGGATATTCAGATTCAGATTGGGCCGACAGTATTCCTGAACGGAAGAGTACTTCAGCATATTGCTTCAATCTAGGCTCCAATATGGTTTCGTGGAGCAGCAGAAAGCAATCATGTTTAGCACTCAGTATGGCTGAAGCTGAATATGTGGCAAAATGTGTAGCATGTAGAGAAGCAGTGTGGCTTCGGAAGCTGTTGTCTGGGTTATTTGGTCTCAAACTGGAGGCGACCTGCATTTGGTGTGACAACCAGAGTTGCATGAAGTTGTCATAGAATCTGGTGTTCCATGACAGGTCGAAGCATATCGAGATCAAATATCACTATATCAGGGATATGGTGCAAAGGGGAGCAGTGAGGCTCTAGTACGTGACTACCGAGGAGCAGGTTGCGAACGTGTTGACCAAGCCACTGTCGAGGACGAAGTTCGAGCACTTCAGGGACAAGCTTGGCATGGTCCCTCTTCAGAGGGAGTGACGAGGTACAGATGCATTACAAGGTAGTGGATGTCTTGGGGACATGTTGTAGCTATTTGAGAGCTACCCACAAGCCTTGGATGCATTGGCTGTGAAGTCACAGCAGTGCACATGATGATGTACAGATGAATTGCGGGATAGTGGATGTCATGGTAACATGTTGAAGCTATTTGAGAGCTACCCACAGGCCTTGGATGCA
The DNA here is from genome assembly GCA_010110895.2 of Picea sitchensis. Classification (NCBI taxonomy): domain Eukaryota; kingdom Viridiplantae; phylum Streptophyta; class Pinopsida; order Pinales; family Pinaceae; genus Picea; species Picea sitchensis. The sequence goes on along the minus strand of SNQJ01S0038050.1, from coordinate 3,589 downwards.
TTGGCTGTGAATTCATGTTGTACTATGGATATCCGATGATGTCTAGATTCATATGTTCAACAGTCAATGGTCAAGAGCTCATGTGGCAACAAAGAATAACTTCCTAGTTAAGAGGGAGTGTTGATATTTTTTATGTAACCACGGAAGATATTATTTTATATTTGTATTGGTCAAACCTTGAGAAGGTTATTATAATCTTATTGTATAAATCGGCTCCAAAGAAATTATTATTTTATTGTTATCCTTATTGTAAAAGTCAAAACGACCCCTCTTAGGATTGCGTCTTTTTGGGAGTCAAGTTATGTGTACAAATAGAGTTCGAGTTCCTCTCATTTGTACACACACACAACTTGCCTTCTCTTGTGTATTTGGAGCATAGCAAAGGAGGTCTAGTGTAGGAGGTCTTGGTTTCTTGGTCTTTGGTATCTTGGTCTTGGTCTATTTGTGGAGAGTTGTAACGTGACACTGTATTGGTTGAAGGAATCTATAATAAAGAATTGGTTGTTGAGTTTTCTCCCCCCGCAAGGGTTTCCCGGGATATATCTTGTGTTTTGTGATTGTTTATCTTTCAGAGATCGTATTACATGCAATTGTTAATGAATGTTAAAGAAGATAACTGTAACTTCTAAAATTCAAACATCCTTCACCTTGTATGTTGTCCTTTTCCACCTTGGACGTTGAGCATATTGATGATGAAGTCATGCGCTATGATGGTTTGTGATGGTGGGGTTGACCATACCACTAGGGAATCCATTTTGATGATGAGTTGGGGTCCTTTGATGAGGAGGTGTGATCTTTCACCATGCTTTGCACCTTTTGATGATGATATGTGGCCTTTGGAGGCCCTTGCACCCTTCTAGAGCATGACATCACCCTTCTATGGCATCCTACACTCACACGTGTCACTTTGGAAGGGACATTTTAGTGTATTAGCATGTTTTGTTTATGTTTGAGGCTATTTTGGGGGTTGGCCATGACCTATCCACCTTGTATCATGGACATTTTATGTTTTAGGGGCTTTTGAGGGTTTATAGCACTAAGGTTTCCTCATATTTAAAGGCTAGCACTACCTCATTTGTAAATCATAACTCACACTTGTGGAGAATCACTTTTATAGCTCTCTTCTCTTCTTTTCTACTATGGAGTATTTGTGCGCACCTTTTGGAGGATGGTCTTGTAGATGCTTTTTCTTGTTTTAGTGGATGCTCATGAAACTAGGGTTTCCTCATGCATAGCGATTTGGCATAGTAAGTGTTCTATTCCAAGTTTAAGTGTTTGTTCATGGTATATTTGGTGTATGCTCTATTAGATGGTTAGTAGTTGCATGTTATCTTGTATCTTTGAATGATTTTGTTAGAAACCCTAAGGATTAAGATTGTTTATCCCCTTCCCTTACTTGTCCATCATAATCTGTTGAAGCATATAAGGTCAAGTTAGGGATTATGATTGTATATCCCCCTAACCTTGCTCTTATTGGTTGAAATATAGGGTTTATGATTGTATAAATCTTAGCGTTTAACCTCCCTCCATTTGACTTTCCTACTAGACGCCTTTGATCTTCATATCTTCTCATGCTCCTAGCCTCCATAGAAGGTTGTTGCATTGACTCCATTTTCCCAAGGATTGAAGACGGCACTAGTCTCTCTATTGTAAGTGATAAAGCTTTAGTTAAAAACTCTCTCTCTCTCAACGCTTGGTGTTAGTTTAAGACCTTTGCATTTGCATCTTCATTTATTATCATTCTCTAGCTTAACGTTGTGCATCTTAACCTAGATTCATCACCTAGCATAGTCATTGTTGCAATTTCTGCATTTTCAGCCACTAGGGCTTGTTATATTGCACTCAACTAACATAGTTTCATGCTCTCTACTTCATACAGTCATTGGTGAGTGGTTTACAAGTATTTCCATTGCTATTTGGCATATCTTCATTCTCTTTCTTGCTGATTTTAGAGCTGGTACATTGTTGTTGTTATAAACTTGCCATATGCTTAAATATCTAGCTTTTCCTTACGAATCTATTTCAGCTTTCATTTTTCTTTTGATAGCTAGTGTTTCGGGGCATTTAATTCATTTTCTTAGCTTAGATGACATCATTGGTTGTTTCACTAACATCCCTCATACACACAATATCAACTTACCTTACCTAACTTACTTTGCCCTTAACTCAACCCTAGCTAATCAAGCAACCAATATAGGGGGGCGTAGACTTGCCTCTAGTTTGCTATAGGATCCCTTGAGGTTATTGGAGAAGTCTCCCATGTGTTGCATCTCTATCCATCACTAAAACGAGGGAAGTACTTGCCTAGGTGACAATGGCAATTACTTCCATATGTTACACTGGTTTAGCATCTTGTGTAGGCTTTGCACAAGTGCTAGATTTTGTGATAACAAGCCCCCTTTCCCAATATAGAGAGGTGAGCAAAGGTTTCATGACAGCAGTTAAGAAGATATACGGATCTACAAAGGAGGTATATGACATTTGGAATGAGTTTGCCAAATTCTTTCAAGGGCGATGTGAGTTCGGATCACATGAAACCATAAAAGATAGGCATAAGAACAACGATCCAAATGATTGGTGGTGGCTTCATGATGCTCATGCTCTAAGCTACAGACATTTGCCACATTGTCACTTTCATTGGTAACCAATTCCTCTTCTTCTAAGAGGAGTTGGAGAACTTATACTTTCATCCATTCAATGAAGAGAAACTTGTTGGGATCGAAGAAAGAAAAAATCCTAGTCTACATTCATAGCACACTTTGTCTCGTGGCTCGGAAAGACCCAACGTACTAAGAGGGTCCTTGAAAGAAATAAGACAGATACACAAATGATGTTATGCATGTGGACAAGGTATCACAACCAAATGGTGGTGTTGAGTTGTCTCCAACTACAATTCTAGATGATGCAAATGATTCAATGCTCAAGATCAATGTTTGCCTAGAAAGCCTACTAACGGAGGACTTGAGCCTACTTGATAATGATGATGCAATAGATGTAGAAGACATGAAGCCTTGAACCCTAACACTATGTTTTACTTGCTTTTTAAAATTTTGAAATGCCATCGGGCAATTTTTGTATGTACTTAGTTTAAAAATTAAAAATCATAACTATTGTTATTGTTTTTTGAAATTTATATCAATGAAAAAGTTGCCCAAATCATTGTTTATCTAATCATTGCTCGATGTTAAATGTGTTGTATCTATACACCTACCATGGAAACTTAGGGATAAACACATAGCAAAAAACCTAACAATAACTACAAATAAATACACCAATATGCAAAAGGAGGAGAAAAGAATAAAACCAATACTCTAAACCAGAAGTAGGAATAGAGGTGGAAGAAGAATTGTCTCCGTCATCATGAATCACCATGAATGTACAATGCAAAGTTTAATAGTGTCATCTAAAGAATGTTTGTGACTAAGTGGAGCAAGTTGGATAGCGTTGGGGGGCAGTGAAATGTTATCAATAGAATCTCTCCTAACATCCAAGGCCAAAGATATAAGATACGATAAGATAATTTTTATTAATGTTCAATGAATGACCACAAAAATGGGTCAACGGGACTATAATAGTACACCCAGTGTAA
>SNQJ01S0038049.1:19277-72863 GCA_010110895.2 Picea sitchensis | reverse complement strand
TCAACACTCGATCCTCAAAACTCCGACAAGGTGTCCATCTGCTGACGTCACACGTGGATTGACACGTGTTGAATACTGCCACATGTCACTCTTATTCGTGACTTACATGTGCCTGAAATGTTGAATCAGTATGACACTTGTCATTACCTGGTTGTGACACGTGTTCCTAGCTGACGTGGTCTTCTGACGTGAGTTAGGTCGACGGTTCAGATGTGATCTTGATTTGACGGCTCATATTGCGCCAGGATTTTTCATATCGAGAAATTGGGATTTCTGTTGCATTGTTTCTTTGACATTTCCAACACACGATCCTCGAAATTCCGATCAACGGTCCAGATGTGATCTTGATTTGACGACTCAGATTACGTCATGATTTTTCATATTGCAAAATCGGGATTTCTGTGGATGATATTACTTGTCATCTCCAACTCTCGATCCCTGAAACTCCGACAGGGAGTCGGATCAATGGTCCACATAACCCCCTGAGATGGACGATCTTCCTACTTTCGGGATTTTGTGAGCCCTCTACTCGTTGCACTTTAAAGATCGTGTAGGTTCTCCTCAATCCAACGGTGGTCAGACCATGCGCTCATATCTAACACCTGATATCTATCCTCCTCTTCAGCAGGCTCTTCTTGTCTATATTCAGATCTGACGGCCCTCATTCTATCGGGAATTTTGGATGGGATCCAACGACCAGAAATGCTTCACAAACTTTACGGGACTTCATCATGCCTGATCAACAGTTTAGATCAATCCTTGATTTGACGACTGAGGATTGTTGCGTTGTTGGTCTTTTTGAATATCACTACACTGTTGATCATCGTTGTTGTACTCAAGCCATCATCGTTGCTATACTTTCCATCAATGACAAGAATACGCTGCGTGTAAAACATACCAAACATCCTCCGCACTATATCTTCTGATCTTATCGAGGTTGCTCTGCAGCGTCTTCCCAAAATACTTCTGGTGCCCATCTGTTACATTCTTCCTGTACTCATGCCATCTTCATTGCTTTACTTGCCATCAATGACAAGCATATGCTACCTGTTAAACATTTCCAACAAAACATACATCCTGAATTATTTCAAATCCTTAACTAAGGCATAGGCCTGTTTCTCCATAATATTTTGCTTAAGATTTGAATCTCTTAAAGACCTACTAAAAAAGGCAATAGGTTTCTCCTGGTTCTGATAATTTTTATGCATTAATAATACTGCTATAGTGTGCTCTGAGGCAAAAAAAACAATAATAAAATTCTTTGCAAAATCTAGGTTGATCAACACAGGAGATTTGGTTAGAGCTTCTTTCACCTCTTCAAAATAATGTTTTGCATATTCTTTCCATTTTATTTCATTTCCTTTCCTCAACATATTTGTGATATGCTTTATTATTTCAGCAAGGTTAGGGATAAACCTTCTTAAAAAATTTACCCTACCTAAAAAGGATTGTACCTCTTTTTTTATCCTTGGAATACATAATTTTTGTATTGAAGCCACTCTATTAGGGTCAATTTTGATCCCATATCTTGAAATAATATGTCTGAGTTTACCTTCTTGCACAAAAACAATTGAATTTTTTGGGTTGAGAGAGATCCCAATTTTTTTTCATTTTTGAAACACCAGTTCCAAATGCTGCAAATGTTCACTGTCAGAATCTGAATACATAGCTATATCATCCAAGTAAATCACAATTAATTTATCTTTCTCCTCAAAAAATTCTATAACCATAGCCCTCTGGAAAATTTCCCCTGCATTCATGAGTTCGAAAGGCATATTAGCATACATGAAAGTGCCCCATGGGGTTGTAAATTTTGTCTTCTTTTGGTCATCTGGGTGCTCCATAATCTGGTTTTATCTTGAAAACCCATCCAACATTGACATTCTCTGGGAGCCCACAATATTTTGTAGGATGTGATCCATCTTTGGAAAAGGATAATTGTCTTTACGAGAAACTCTATTCAAATTTCTAAAATCTATACAAAGCCTTATTTCTCCATTTTTCTTTCTGACAGGTACAAGGATAGATAGCCATTTGGAGAATCTCAAAGAAACAATTATCTTGGCATCAAATAACTTTGTTATTTCTTTCTCAATGAGTGGCAACAAGAGTATATTTATTCTTCTTAATTTTTGTCTGAAATGTTTCTGATCTTCTTTAATTGGTATTGTATGTTGAATGATGCATTTATCATACACCTTTAGGTCTTCATAACTCCAAGAAAACACATCAGAAAATTGTCTCATTAATTTGAGATATTTCTTTATGTTTTCAAAGGACAAGGACTTAGACAAATTGAAAATTTTAGGTTCTTTATCAATCACTATATTAAAGTCATCAACCTCACTTTCATTTGGACTTACCCTAGGATTTTTAGCCACACCATTTTCATCAAACAATTTTTCAAGAGGCACAAGACCCTTTGGAATTGTATTGTTCTTTAGTTAAATAATCTCCCTTCCTGCTATCTTATTTACATACCCATCTGAGACTGATACGAGATTTTCATTTTCATCTTCATCATAAAAAATTTCTTCATCAATTTGGACATTTTCATACTCTTATTTCGACGGCAGAAATATGATAATATGTTTGTCATATTCAAATACTTGCCATTGTTTGACATTATCTGGAATAGATGACATGTTTTTTACTTCAATTTCATATTTCTTGTTGGGATAAATTGGAATTTAAAAAAAATGCTTATTGTTGTGGCAAGAACATCTGCAATCCGATTTTTTTCTCATGGTACCAATGAAATGTTATATTCAAAGAAATCTTAAAGAAAATCTAGGAACAAATTCCTATAGGTTCTCATTCTAGGATGCTTAGTTTGATATGTACATTTAATTTGGTTGATTATGAGCTCGAAATATCCATGCACAAATATCTTATTAGCCTTTAAATCCTTTAAAACCCCCAATCCTAAAATGAGAGTATCATATTCAACCATATTATTTGTGCAATCAAAAGCCAATTTATAAGAACACAATTTTGCAGTAGTATTAGGCGAAATGATCCAAACACCAGCTCCTGCTCCCTCTTTGTTGACTGCTCCGTCAAAATCCATATTCCACACACCTTCATCCTCTTTATAGTTTTGTTTTGAAAATGGTCCTTTTTTATGATCCTTTGAAACAATCTAATCTTCTTCTTCAAAACATAAATCATTATAGAATATAGAAGATCCAATGTCAGTCTCAATTGAGTAAATAGGATGATTTTTGGGTTTATCTTTGTTGCTCACCATGTATTTCAAATGAACCTCCCTGTATAACCTTCTGTCCTAACCAAATAATGGCATTGTGGCATAAGACATGTCCATTTGCAAGGTACCCTTGAGTTTAGAAGCCCATGATCTTGATAATAACATTCCTAATTTAGGTGGAATGTCTGCAACAACTACATCCATTATCCTAGTTTTTGATGGGATATGAGCTAAAGTAACAACAATATCTTTGATTAAACCCTCACAATTCACCTTTCTTGAATCAAAAGAAAACAGATCCTTGTATGCTCTAGTGATATCCAAACCCAACTCTTCCATGATCACCTTTGGCACGAAGTTGTGAGATGATATTGAATCTAACATTGCATTGTGAAGAGTTACATTATGGATATTTAGGCTAACATAGAAAGGAGACACATCATCATCATTACCAATTTCCTCAACCCGAGGACCAAATAAAATAACATGATGGTCATCTTGTACATTAAGGGTGTCTGAGGTCTGTTCCATTTTAAGCATCTTTACAATATGACTTTTTTATTCCATATTTATGATCAGCTCATTAAAAGGTATAGAAATCTTAATTTTTTCCATTTCATTTTCAAAATTAAAGGAGGGTTGAGATTTTTCTAATTATTTTAGAATTTCTTCTCTTCTTACCTCTGGAACATATCTAGGAGGATATTCATTTTATTTTCTTTTATTTGATGTATCCTTCTTTAGAAAAACCTTTTCTTGATGATTGGAAGAGGGCATGTCATATCTAGGATCCTTAGAAGTACTTGCTACAATTTTCTTATTCCTGAGGTTATATTGTTTTTGGAATTCCATGATGGAATTTTGTTATCTTTCTTATAATCCTCTTTCTCCTTTAATTCTTCATATTGCATAAACATATCGTGTTATTCTTTAGTTAAGTAAATGTGTGACCCTTCTAGGCCAAAATAATGAATATCTTCAGGAGGTTCCTCAAACAAATCTGCAACATAATTATTTTGGAAAGGAGGTCTAACTGGTTGATCAACTGGAATCATTTTTTCTCTTTGTCTTATCTGAGGAACTGGAGTCCTCCCAAAATTTTGATTTTTGTCTTGAGGGTCATGTGGCTTATCATCCAATGACAATCTTTCTACCAATTTATCCATATTCTTTACCATTAAGTCAAAATTTTCATTTGAACCTTGAGAAATAGAGGGTAGTGTTTCTTCTTTAGATTTATGTCTATCAACTTCTATTTTTAGCTTGATCTTCTCTGATGCAGCTAAATTCACTTCCACTTCGATTTCATCATTCATCATATCAGTCAGAGAAGTGGACCTTCTTTCTCTTAGTAACAAGGAAAATTCACTCTCGAATTCATCAACATAATGGAGTTGAGCAACTCCTTGGGGAGGATTTACTTGATTAGGAATGGAGTTATAGACCTTCATAAATCTACTAGAAAACTCATGTACTGTCTCAATAGGGATTCTCTTTAAATGGTTGTATTGTGTCAATAACTGCAAATGTTTTTTCTTACTCCCCCATCTCCCAAGAAAAAGAGTTTCAAAATTTTTAAAGTTAGGAATGTTATTCGCTAGGAGAGCTTTAAACCATTTCCTAAATGCTCCTAAAAAACTTTGTGCAAATAACCTCGTCTTAACATCTTCATCATCTAATTCTTCAAGATATATGAAATCGATGAACCTATATACATGTTGTTAGGATGTTACATCCCCTTCTACATCAAATTGTTTTATTCTTTGTGCATAATTCTGTGGAAAATCATGTAGTGCAATAGGGAGAACTAATGGGGAAAATATTTTTTTTATAACTCTAGGAGGAGTTTGACCTGACTGTATGATCTGACTGGGAATTACTACAACTTGGATAGGAACAACAAGAATAAAGGTTTGAAATTTCTTTTCGTCAAATACAATTTGAGTCAAATCAGATTCTGACTTGGATCTAAACAAGGACTGCTCAAATTTAATATCAAATTCAAGGTCATTAATTATTTTTACTCCACCTTTAGGAAATGACAAAACTCTGTCCAGAAAATACCTAATTGAGTTTTTTTTTGTTAATTTTGCACATAATTCCTTCTGGGTTGTCAATGGATTATGGAGGATCTGGATCTGGATGATGCCTTGTGTATTTTTTTGGGTATCCAAGATTCTATAAAAAAAATTATATTCAACAAATGATCTTCAAATTTGGAGTCACCAGAGTGAAAATTCAGCCAAAGTTGTATCCAGTTCATTGTCACTCTCAGGAACCAATTTCATATTTTTTTGTCATTTTCCTAGTGAAAATTTTACCTTCGATCCCCGACAACGGTGCCAAAATTTTAACTCTCTATAATTTCCTTGGATGAGGAGGAAATAGGTACAGGGGTATCCTCAAAACCAACTTGGGTCTGGAAGCTATCCCTTCCAATCAAAGAGGGCTCTCTCTCTTCAAATCAATCACTGAAAGAATTGATTTGGTTTAACTCAAAGGCTAGATCTCTAAGATAAATGAATTTATAGGGTTTTTTACAATATGAACAGAAATTACATTGGGCTATGGAGTCACTAAAGTCAAAACTCAATAAAACTTGTTGGATACCTGGTAGATTTAAGAAAGGACTGAACAAAGGAAATATAGAAAGTAATATTCTAAGACAAATAGATATGTTGTAGACAACAAGTTATAGAGAAAACAATAATCCTTCAAGGCATCTAACAAGGATGAATCTCAGAGAAATTATAGAAGAAGTACAACTCGAACTACATGCAACAAAGAATCTAATAAATATGAGTTTTGATACATATATTTCACATCAACATAGAGAAGAAACCATAAAATATCAAGTATAAAACATGAAAGTAAAGACTAAGGAATAACATGCATAAAATATCACAATCACATGTATCTCTGTGGTCAAAACTCAAGGACTTATGATCCAACAAATTTTTCATTAACAGTAAGGAAAAAATTACAATATGTTCAATAGTATTCCTATACACACTTGTCAACCCTTTAGTTTTCATGGCTGATTGAATATATACAAAAACATATGTCTATAGTATCAAATTCGGATCCAACTATGATCCTACAATAGTTGTAACAGTTGCACATAATCATCATGAGGTATTTAATGAACTTCTAAAAAGGAGTCAACTTGGACTCATTTAATTTAACTACAATGACTTTGATATGACAATAAATGAAACCCAAAACTGTGATTTCCACTACTGATGTTCGTTGGAGATGATTTGGAACACTTTTCAAATCATTCAAGCTCAGTTGGAGGTGTTCTAGTCATGTTGTCATTGTTTCACAATCACCACCTACAGGAAAAATGCAACAGAGTTGCACAATAACAAGTGGTCTGTCATCTTGTGTTTACTTTCGATATTTGACTGATGTTTGACATTGTCTGAGGGTCATTTCGATATTATGAAGATGATGTGGCTCCTTATAGCTCTTTGTATTACTTCTTTAAATATCCCTTTATTTCCCAAATCATCAAACCCATGAGTAATAGTGCCTCTTTGATAAAATAATGTGCTTATGTATGTGACCTTTTGCAAAAAAGGAGTCAAAATGGAAAAATGAAAAAAATATGTCAAGAAAGTCTTAGTGGTTCAATTCTCTGTTACTTCAGCTAGAAATTCAAGCTCTCCCTTCTTTCCAATCTCCACCTATTGAAAACTTTGCTTGAGGGTCTTATTCTCCTTCCTCAAAATGAGGTTCTGTTGATAAAAACTCTTCAATTGTCTATGTAATGGAAAGTTCCTTCTCACCATTGATGCAACTTTGTCTATTCCAGGTCCATAGTCTCTTATGTGTTTTGCAAACTTCATTTTGAATTCCCTATATCCCTCCCTGAGTTGAAATATCACATTTTGTGCTTCTCTGATTTTTTTATTTAGCCTCTTGAAAGTGTGTTTTCCTTCATCATCTTTCTTTTCTGTTGCATGACTCCGTGTTGGGATTTCCTCTTGATGTTGCAACTTTATAGTTGAGGACCTTGTTAAAGGCACACTAGGCTTAGGAATATCCTCTACCTATGGAGTCTACTCTATGTATTTCCCTTTACTCCTTGTTTTCGAACCAGTTGGAGTTAATAGTGTTGACCTTTCTCCTATCACAGAGGTATCTTTATTGAAAGATTCTTCTAGAGACTTATTCAGTTCTCTATTTTCATGTTGCAACAGTGCTATGACAAAGTGAGCCTTATTCAATTATTCTTGCAACTCAATAATTGAAGTGTCTCTATCATCTGAGAGGGTTGGTTGTATGAAGGTTTTTGGAGTCTCACTAATTTCCTGTGATGTATGTATATCATGCATTCTTTTTGTTGAAAACTTGGTGAGTGGTTTTCTAGGAGCTTCGATCACTTCTCGAGAGAATTGGAGTTTCTTCCCTTTCTTTTTATCCTGCTGACTTGCTACAGGCTCTTCAGTCTATATTTCCCTTTTCTTAACAGAACTCTCAAGGATTGATGTTGTGGTTCTTTCTACTGATGAGGGTGCACTTCTAAAACTTTGTGGGATGGATAGGGAATCTACTTGTATGCTTGATGAATTTAGAAAATACTCCCAATCTCGATTTCTCTTTCTGAGTTCTTCTAATACTAATAGTTTTATCAAAGAAAAATGGAAGAGGCTAGCATCTCCTTGCTCCTTCCTTAGTTATACTATGTCAACCATACTTCCTAGACTTATGAAAAGGTAATATGGTAGATTCAAAGGTTTATTACTAGTGAAGTGCATTAAGAGCCTGATATGATATTGGTAAACCCTATTAAATCTCCCTTCACATGTAAAAAACCTTTGGATAACCCTCAACAAATCACTATGACTTTCCAATAAAAACTCTTTGGGTATGGTAGCTCTGAATTTAGTATTTCTAAATTTGTGATTCAAAAAATCATGATGGTAAGATAGATCTAACTATATGCCTTTGAACCAATGTTCTCCATGAGAAGGGATTTTTGTTGCAGTAGTAATGCTATCTTCATAAACCTGCAACTAGAGGTTTCCCACCTTAGCCTTGGCACCATCAAAAGTATCTGCCAACTTCCTCACCACCTGTCTGCTATACTCCTAAATTATTTCGCAAAACCTGATGTAACCCACTTGTTCAAATGATGCTCTGATTGTTGGGTCTGCATTTACCAAATTCAAACCTTGTGGCTCAAACCTCACGATATCACCACCCTTTACATTATTTCTTCTAAGTTTTGGAGTTGTCATGATTCTGGTATGTTTCAACCTTGTGTAGATTGTAACCATGTGCAACGATTATTAGAACAGGTGCAAAACAACATATTAAAATTTTCAACTTGTTGTATCATGTTAACACTTCAAATTATGATACTCTAGATCTTGTGTGCAACAAATGCAAATAGTAACCTTTGAATGAAAAATGAAAATAGTAACCTTTGCGCAGTGTGCAGTAATGAACATAATAGGGACTTGTGCATATAAAATGAGAGTAGCGTTTTTTGAACAACAACAAACATCAATGTCCTCTACGTAGCAACGAACATAATAGGGACTTGTGCGCAACAAGATTGGCTAGGAGGTTTTAAAATTGTGGATGAAGAGAAACGATTTCTTGATGCTTTCTTTATCTAGAGGGAGGATAAATTTAAAAGATAACTTCAATTAAATCTTTAATTATGCCATCATACCTCGTCATACCTCCATACATAGCATTACGATGTTGTACAACAACTTGCCCTGCACAATGGTTTTCTTGATGAAGCCACATGTCCTTGATAGATTTGATTTCATGAAATCGTTAGAACTTTGACAAGACTGACTCCGACTGTCTTGAAATGAAATCATGACCCTTCATAATGACCCTTTAGTGACATGAAAACTCACATATTAGCACAAAAACCATAATTTACATGGTTAAAAAAGAAAACCAAATATATGAAATAACTATAACTATCAAGATGGTGACAATCATATGAAATTAGTATAGGAACACAAGTGGTGTAGACTCAACTTAGTGAGAAAGGTAGGGAGTGGTGGATGTGATTGAATGAATGTTTGAAGGTCCCAACTACATAATGTGGTGTTTTATACCAAGATAATTTTGACTTGTGGCCCTATTTTCCCTAACTTATTACATTATAATGGATTTGATTGGTGTTCCAAACATTATTTTCATTATTGTGTAATAGGATCCAAAGGAAGCCATGGAAAGAGTACATGCATGGCGTAGAACTACTAAATCACAGAGAGGAAAGTGGGTGGAAGAGGATATGACAACAGAATCTAAAGATATAATAAAGGTAAGAAGAAAAATAAACCTCAACCAAAGGAGGAGGGTATTTATGAATTCACAAATGCTACAACATAGAGGAGATAAAGTCATTTTTTTCCATGTGGCCTTTGAGGTCAAACTTATTGGTTGAAAATGCACAAGAATGGTGATTAAATTTGATTCTATGATCAAGAGAAATGTTTGAAAATTAGGATGGCCATGTGGGATAGGGATGTTGGATACTTTTCTTGTTGAAATTTTGGCTCGATGTATATACCTAGGGTCATAAATTTGTTATTTTTATCAACTCCAAAACATGGTATCAATATGTCAAAAATGTGACTAAGGTGAGGTTTTATGTTGCATAGCATATTCGTTGAAATGATATAATTGGTGTACTAAACATTATTGACTATGTTGTGTATTACAAGAGCCAAATGAGGCCATGGAAACAGATCGTGTCATATCAAATGAGGGCACAACAGATGACACGGGACAACAAGTACTCTAATTTTGACTTAACTTAGGAAAAATTGATTTTATTTCATTTTGTGATACATCCATCTTTTTTCACAATATTATTAAATTTTATAGTGTATTATCCAATATTGTCATAAATTAATGCATGTTGTTGATTATTTTAGATGGATATTGGAGAAAATGTAGACCCTGAGCATTCAACTAGAAAAAGAAAAACATATGTACATGGACGTGGACCTAAAAATGTTAAATCACGTAGAGGAAAATGGGTGGAAGAGGATATGACAATGGATCCTGCAAACACAACAAATTATTGCATTGAACAAGAGGTTGGTCTGGACTATAGTACATGGTATGAATACTTTGAGAAAATTGTTGTTTGTGGATGTTTTGTATGTCGTGGAAAGAAACAATTCAAACGAGCGATTGTACAAATACATTACATAGATGATGATATTCCAGCGGGTAGTATGCCTCCTACAATCGATTAAAATCTGATTGTAATTGCGGTAAGGAATTTTCCAATTTGATATAAATAATATGTATACTTCTTTTAAACATTGTTTTATATTATTTAAATAATTAATTTTTTTCTTAATGAATACTTGTAGGATAAAGTTATTGGTTTAAAGTTTTTTGGAGCACCAACTTCTATCCTAGAGGGAGATGGTCATTTATCAGATGATACATATAACAAAAATATGTGCACATATACCAGCTACAAAGATGAGGATTTGAAGAAAACAACTAACACAACAAGAATCGCTTTAAAGATGCATAATTTGCTTAAAGACAATGGGAAGGTGGATTACCTACCCTATGAGAATCAATATGATGGAGATGATGACTTGCCCCTGAGTTTTAGATCAATTTACAAAGATACATTTGATTGTCGACTATATTGTGCTTGGCCCAGTGATCAACAACTACCTAGAGTGTATGAGGTATTTCAATTTTGGGGATACAACTACATGATACGACCCTCCAATATTCATGGAGAAAATCTAGGCCTCTTTATTTTCCAAAATGTCCACATGGGATCTAAACATAGAAACAATTCACAAAAAACCACTAGGATATTAATGCCATATTATGGTTCATCATATTATAGTGGTGAATGGAGAAGGCTAGCAAAATATAAGCCTATCATGTCAGCATATGGTCTAAATTTGAATATGTATACACATTGTCTCCAATTGGAAAGTGGAAAATAAATGAATAGAGGTCATATTATGTATATATATGGACGTGCATACACAAACAAAAATATTGCAGGTTTTATAAATAGTAGTAAGGGAAGGGACCCTAATGTAAGACTGAATTGTCATTTTGTTGAAGTTATAAATGATAAAGATGGAGATATGGAAAGAGAGGTTGATAGATTGATAATGGTTGAGGCTATTATGGACCTCACTATTGGGGATGAGTTATTGATTAATTACCCCTTCTTAAAATTCACTTGTGCGTGAAAGAAAAGGGAAGAACAAGGTCTCCCTAAGGATGTTCGTAAGGGCAGAAAACCAAAGAATAATCAATGAGTGTGGATTGACATTTTGTAAACTATGTTGTCAAAATTGTGTTTTGATTTAAATTATTGTATAAAAGAAGTAGTCTATAAAATAATATTTCGTTATTCAATTGATGTATATATGTTCATATATTCAATATTATTATTGGTTAATACAACATATTTGATTATATTTCTTTGAAATTGATACAATTATGATTTATCCAATTGTTTCCAAACATCAAATAATGTTTTTGTTTGTTTATAGGCATAAGATATTCATGATACACCTACTAATAAAAATCAAATTCGGTTATTAATATTTGGATGGGATGATTCAAACCATCCTTTAAACCATAACAGGGAAAAAAGAGCAACATTGAAGAGAATACTACCAGCTGATAAATTTGAAGAGCTTGTGAGATTAGCATACATTGATGACATGTAACATATGTTTAATGATGATGATGATGATGATAGTGAAAATGTAGTGCATGAAGAAGGATTGAATGAAATTCTTACAGGTTTCTTTGGGATGGAAACAATGATGATAATAATTATCATATGGTTAATAGTAACGATGATAGCGGGGGTAATTACCACCAACGTAATCTTGATCATAACAACCTGAAAGAATCAATCAAGCGAGTTGCGAAGACACCTGTGTTCAGATCGGGTGCAAGTAGAACCTCAAAACTTGCATGCGCATTGATATTATTATAAATCAAGTCACTATTTGGTTGGTCAAACAAAAGATTCACTACCCTACTGAAGTGATTTGAAATGTATTTATTCCTTTGCATTGTCAATTGGTGTACATAATTCGTAAAATTTCATGAAATTTGTTTATATTTCTTTAAGGGGATGTTATAAACCATATATTTTATATAAAAATTCCTAGTATAGATTGGCATATCAAACATGTTCAACATAAGTCAAACATTTAATTGATTTAAGATTTGACAATCTTATAGGGCACTAAAAACTAAAATATTCCCTGAAGAGAATGTGTTTCCATCAACCTGAAAAGAAGCACATCAGTTGTTGGTTGAGTTGGGGAATGAATATAAAAAAATTCATTCATGTAAAAATGATTGCATTTTATATAGAGATGATTATAAAACCAAGGTAGAATGTCATGTATGCAAAGAGAAGAGATATCGTACAGATATACAAGGTCCTACAGTTCCAAAGAAGGTTTTACGTCACATGCCAATTATACCTACACTTCAACGAATGTTTCGTTGGAAGTCACTTTCACAATTGATGGACTAGCATGCAAAGAATAGGAGTAAAGATGGATTCATGCGAATTTTTGCTGACTCCAAAGCAATGAAACACATAGAGGGAAAATGGCCAAGTAAATTCAAATATGAACCATGTAGTATTAGGTTTGGTCTTGTAATTGATGGAGTGTGCCCATTCTCTTTCCTCGGATCAAAATATAGTGTTTGTCTAGTCATCTTGATAGTATACAATATTCCCCCATGGATGAGTGTTATAAAGGAGCACATTATGCTGACTCTCATTGTTCCAGGAAAACATCAAGTTAAAAATATGGATGTTTATATTGCGCCTTTTATTGATGAGATGAAACTTCTATGGAAAGGAATAAGAATGTATGCCATATCACGTCCTCCATCAAATAGTTCCTTCATGTTGTATGGTGTGTTATGTTGTACTATTCATGATTTCCCAGAACTTGGTGTATGTTCTGGTAAGATAAAATATTTACGTATTCACAGTTATAATTTATTTTCATCCCTACTTTCATACTTACTTTTATACAATTATTATGATGCTATTAACATTACTTATTGAATTGCATGGATTCTGTTAAGCCCTAATATTGGCTCATTACCCCTTAATTGGGGCATATTATATTAGTAATGTTATTTTATTTATGCCGGCTTTAGGCCATTAGTTGTAATTATACCTCCTAGTCTCCTATATATACCAAGGAGACATTTTCATTTGAATCATCTTGTACTTGAACATTTTAGAGGGGGGTAAAGGAGGTTGCCCTCTCAAGAGGCTTATTATCTAGAAATTATCTCTTTTTAAAGGGTGGAGTACTTTCCTGAGTTTTTCTATGCTATAATGATAATTGGTTCTTAACATATAGGTGTCAGACTCAAGGTCTTGGGGTTTCGTTGCTACATGAGACACCTTGGAATTTTTCTATAATGTTTTTTCTACAATGTTTTTAGAAGGAGCGTCTTGGAGGAGGATATTTAGTAGACGGATCAGGTACGTTGGGGTTCAAAATTCAGATCTTGAGGCCTTAAAATTTTGAAGATACAACTTGTACAAGATAGGGTTATGGAATCATCTGGCCCAGGTCATTCTTGAATTTTTCTATAAAATTTTTTTGTAATGTTTGGAACCATTCTGAAGGCTATTTATATAAATTAGTAAGGTATCTATAGTAAACATTTCATCTTAAGGTCATCTTAAATTTGTAGATACACCTTGTGTAAGATAGAATATCTGACTAGCCCTATTGACTGGTCTAAGTTTTAGTAAAACAATCATAACTTCTTCCTAGAGTGTCCAAATTAAGTTGGGACTAGTTTCATTGGATACGTGGAAAGTCTGTGGTATTTAAGGCGTGTTTCAAAATTGTATATCAATTATTTTGTGTGGGGCAAGATATACAAGTGAAAGGACCTCAGAGGGCCAAAATCAACAAGTTGTGGGGAAGTTACAGTAAATTCCATGGCACATCCAATTTTGATCAGACACACGTGTCATTCTGAGAATTAAATATTAGAGAACTACATAAAATAAATTTTCATACCCATGAGGGCCAAAACAGGAGATACAATAGAAGCAATATTGTCATGAACCACCTCAAATCAAAGGTTTAAAAGTGATACTTGGCCAGCATGCCACACAAAAAGGGAACTTCTGGAAATAAGC
Source organism: Picea sitchensis (assembly GCA_010110895.2). Lineage (NCBI taxonomy): Eukaryota > Viridiplantae > Streptophyta > Pinopsida > Pinales > Pinaceae > Picea > Picea sitchensis. The sequence continues at coordinate 58,476 of SNQJ01S0038049.1, read as the reverse complement.
CTCAAGACAATCCCTACTTGGACTCTTGAAGTGAAAGTAAATTATTTACAAAGAAGATAGTAACAAAGATGAACTACAAAGGATGATGGAGGTTTTAAAAAGGGAGATCATGGAGTATTGAAATTTTTGTAATAGAGACACTGAAAGTGTGCATCCATGGAAATTCATAGTGAGGAGGACCTGAGGAAGACAGATCAAGAATGGAGAAACTCCAACTTTTTGTTTGAAGACCAACCAACGTTCCTAAGATTGATAGAGGAAGTTTGATGGCAGGACCCAATCACATGGATACTTGGAACAATTCTTTGATATTATCCATAATGCCCACCTTTGCAAGGTACAAATTGCTTCTTTATATTTAGAACCCAATCAATTTGTATGGTGTCGATGGTTGTTCTCAATTTGTATTTAGAACACTATGAGGATACAATATGCAATACCTTCTTTAGCCAATAAATAAATCTCAAGAAAAAGGGTTCAGTTACCGATCCCATTGAGAACTTCCAAAGGTTTAATATAATATAAAAGTAACCCGATATTCTAGATGAGCACTGATTGATGTATTCATAGGAACTTTAAAGAGATAACATTCAACATTAGGTTCACCTTTAGGAACCCAATCATTAAGAGAATACATTTAAGGTGGCAAATGTTGAAAGTAAAATATGAGTGATGGCTACTAGAAGGACCAATCTAACATCCTATAGAGAACAATGCTCCTTCTTCTAAAAACACCTCAACCTACAAGATTGACACCTCAACAATTGGAGGAAAGAAAGGAAAAGGTTTATGCTTTAATTGTGACAACAGTAAAGTAAAGGAGGACATAAGTGTGGTGAGAAGAATTATTCTACATGAATTGTGAAGGGGAAGAAGAAGAAGAAGAAGAACCGTATCTCAAGATGGCGTAGAAGTAATTTCGTCTGAAAAGTTGGCTCCCACGATATCGTGCAATGAATTGGTGGATTAGCCTCCTCAAACCCTTAAGATGAAGGATACATCAAAAATAAAGCGGTAATGATCCTAATTGGTTTTGGTGGTACTCATAATTTCATTCTACTATAGAATTAGCCAAAGATCTCAATTGCTTTGTATATCCAACGTCGAAGTTTCAAGTAATGACTGGGATGGAGAAACTATCAATTACTCAGGGGAAAATGCAATAAGATCAATCTTACTATGGGAATATGTAATGAATAGTCCAATGATTTTTATATCCATGGGTGGGGTGTTGTACTAGGAATCCAGGTTACAATCATTAGGAGCAGTGGCTTCTAATTTTCCAAGAACTTTTCATGGGATTTTCATTTGGAAGGAAAATAAATTGAGTTAAAGGTTGTAGGAAACTTGGTAGGTGAAGCTCCTAAACGGCATGACAAAATTATTATGAAAAAGGGGCATGAAGAGCATTGCACAACTATGCTCACTAAGATGTTCAAACATCTAAGCCATCTGTCCCTCAAGATCACCAAAGGATCATTGATAATCATTCAGAAGCATTTAAATATATTCCCAAAGGTCTTCCACCCCTCAATCATGATCATGAAATTCACCTAATTCAAAGTGTTCCTCCTAACATCCCGGTCATATATAGATACCCTTAAAGCCCGGAGAGGAATTGAAATTGAGTGCATGGTTGAATAAATGTTAGGAGTTGGCATTATTGAAACTAGCCAAAGTTCTTACTCTCCTCCAGGTGGTAATGGTATTCAAGAAAAATATCTCATGGTGTATGTGTCCAGACATAGAGAGATCAACAAGATCACTATTAAAGATAGAACCCCATTAGAGTCATTGATGAATTGTTAGATGAACTACATGGAGAAATATATTTCTCAAAATTGGATCTCCATTAAGGGTATCATCGGTCGGAATGAAGGAATAAGATATCTCCAAAACAACATTCAGAACTCATGAAGGCCATTATGAATTTTGGTCATGCCTGCTTGGCCTTACAAATGCACCTTCCACATTCCAAGGGTTGATGAATTCCATTTCCAAGCCCTTCCTTGACTTGTTGATGATATCCTAATCTATAACAAGTCTTGGGAGGATCATGTGTGACATGTTGACAAAATTCTACAACTACTAAGGAGAAACAGCTATATGCCAAAACATCCAAATGTTTCTTTGGATTAGGCATGGTAACTAATGGCTTGGGTCATATTGTGTCTCATGAGGTGTCAAGGTAGATCCTAACAAGATTAAGACCATGATAATTTATTTGATTCCCAAAACATTGAGGAATCTTAGAGGGATTTTGGGTTTGGCAGTTACTGCAAGTTTGTTTGAAACTATAGAAGAATAGAAGCACCTTTAATGGAACTAGCAAGAAGGATGCATTTTCATGGACTCGAGAGGCAACCTAAAGCTTTTGAACAAATTAAAGAGATGATGTGAATCCTCATCTTGACCACTCAGGACTTTAAAAAACCTTTATTGTGGAATGTGATGCCTCGAGAGTAGGTGGTGCTATCCTAATGCAAGGAAGGAGGCCACGGCTTTTGAAATTGACCCTCAGGAAATGACTTACACAAACCATTTATGATAAGGAAATAATGGAAATACTTATTGCATTGAAGAAATGGCATCTTACCTAATAGGTAGGCACTTCAAAGATTAAAGCGGATCTTGATAGTCTTAAATACTTCTTGGAACAAAGACATCTTGAGGAAAAGACTCAACAAAAATGGGTAACCAAGATGTTGGGTTTTGTGATTATTTTGAAATCCTCTATAAAAGGAGAAAAATGTTGTGGCGGATGCACTCTCGAGAAAGGATGAAAATATATATTGAGGCCCTTTTCTGTACTATCTTGATCATCCAACCGATTGGATAATAGAAGCAAAGGGATGAATGGAAGAATGAGAGAGTGTGGACTCTCATTCAAAGGTTTAGGTAAGTTCGATTACATGAGGATACACATTTACATGGAAAAATGATTCATTATGGTACAAAGATCACTTATATTTGTAAGAACTCCCAACTTAAACAAAAAGTACTATTGGAATAGCACACCTCTCTCAGGTAGAGGCTTTCGGGATTTTGAAAACTAACCTACCATAGAGTCAAGGAACTTTTTTAGGATGGCCAGCTGATGTTCGAGGTTTTGTAGCGAGAATGTTCAGTTTGCCAACAAAATAAGGTGGAAACAATTAAAACCCAGGTCTTTAGCCATTATCATCCCAAGCTAGCAGAGAGGGGAGGTTTCCATGGATTTCATCAAAGGGTTACAAAGTCTAAAGGAAAAGTGTAATCATGGTGATTGTTGATAGACTAACCAAATGCAGCACACTTTTGTGCACTCTCTCATCTTCAAGATGATGCAGTTGCCACCACATTCATGGAGGCGGTTCAAAATCTACAAAGATTATTGTAGAGTGACGAGATCCCATGGCATCTTCATTTAGATTTTGGACATAATTATTTCTTGTTTAGGCACTCAATTGGCTCATAGCTCATCCTATGATTCTCAATCTGATGGAAAAAAACTGAGATGATGAACAAATGTCTAGAAGGATACCTTCGTTGCTGTCTCTGATAAACAAACAAAAAAGTTCAAATGGTTATCCCATGGCGGAATGGTGCAGTATAACACTTCCTTTCATACTACAACAAAAATGACACCATTTATGGCACTTTATGGATACCACCCTCCTTCCATCACTTCTTCTCTAAAATAAAATCTAAGGTTCAAGCAGGTGGAAGATCACATCAAGAATCAACAAGTTCTCCAAATCTTAAGGACAACATGACCAGCAGCTTTGGTGCATGGGAAACAACAAGCGGAGATCAACAAGTAGTGAAAGAAGTTTTGAAGTAGGGGAGTTAGGTGTTTTGAACTAATATACAAACAAAATGTCCCTCAAGCAAATAAGAAGGATAATAAATTATCACCGTACTATAGTATATAAGGTGTTGCAAAGATTGGTACACTATGGCATACAAATTGGGTTGCATGCATCTTCTGAAGTACTACCCAGTTTTCCATGTTTCATGCTTGAGAAGGTTTTAGGTGACAAGATCGGTTCCAAGCTATATTTCGAACTTGAGGAAGGAAAAAATCATATTAGAACCTGAAATAGTCAGCGACACAAGAATTCTCCGGCTAAGGAATAGATCCATTTGAGTATCTCATTAAATGGAGGAAACTACTGTCTAAATATTCCACTTGGGAAGATGAGTCTTTTATACAAAGCATCCAAAATTACTCAAAAGCGTTGTGGGCAACACTTGTCTCAAGGGGCATGTTAAGCCCTAATGTGTCTTGTTACCCTTAATTGGGGCATATTATGTGGTAATGTTATTTTATTTATGTGTTTAGGCCATTAGTTTGTAATTATACCTCCTAGTACTCTATATATACCAAGGATGATTTTCATTTTGAATCATCTTGTACTTGGAACATTAGAGGTGGGGTAAAAGGAGGTTTCCCCTCGAAGGAGCTTATTATCTAAAATTATCTCTTTCCAAGTTGAATTGTTACTTTTCACGGGTTTTCTATGCTATATGTTGATGGTGGTGTAACAGGATTCAAACAAGGGGATATTTTCATGTCCAAGATGTGTAGATCTATTTCAAGGGAGGTATTCTAAATATATACATAAATCTATTACATGAACAACATGGTTTTCTACCAACAAATAATAAGTTTAGAAATCGTCTGAAGAATAAATTTGATGGAAAAGTTGAAAATAGAGGGCCTCTCGTGATTATGGGTCTAGGTGATTGAATTAAGAAGTATGGAGATGTTGAATTGAAATTTTGGGAGGATTTTTTTTGATTAGGGTGATTCAATTGAAGAACCATGACAAGTTGTAGTTAATATGCCAAAAGGAATGAGAAGGAAATCCATATTTTATGAGCTCCTTTACTGGAAGGATCTATTAATATTTCACCTATTAGATCATATGCACATCTTCAAAAATGTCCCTGATTCTATATTTCGACATATATGAGGAAAAGAGAAGGACACCTTGTCTTGGAGGAGAGATATTTCTCTTTCGCGTACAAAATTTGATAGAATACATTTGTGGCCAAACATGGAAAGTGAAGAACATCACGGAAGCTCCATGGATTTTGAAAAGAAAGAGCTAGACCAAGTAAAAAATGTCATTTGTTCTATAAGGACACCTACTGGATATAGGTCATCATTGGATAAAGATTTTATAATTGATGGATATATCACGGGATTTCAAAACACATTGTTTTCATAATTTTATGAAGGTAATATATATCATCATTTAATTTTACTGGTAACATTGATTAAGTACTAAATATATTTTGATATTTTTTATTGTGAAAATTTCTAATTACCTCTGATAGATAATGTTTGATAGCATATCATGCCATTGGAAGTTAGGGGGGATTCATGTCTTAATGTTGACTTTAGGAATTCCATAATTCGATTGTCAACATTTACAAGGTATATGGTATGAAATTTTCATGTGTGAGAGACATGAGATATTATATTCCATTTAATTTTTCACTAAAGGTTCATTTTAATTTATTATTCTTATATTAGGTAGGTGACCTCCAAGGAGATCCACTAATGTAAAGTACCAGAATGGAATAAGGAATTGCATAAATTGTGTTAATCCCTAAATAGTGGTTCATTACCTGGTGGGGCATATTACATTGAAATGTGTTATTTTATTGTTATGTAGGCTTTAGTCAGGCAGTTGTAATTATACCTTTTAGTATCCTATATATACCAAGGGAGACATTTTCATTGGAATCATCTTGTATTTGGACATTTATGTGGGCATGAAGAGGTTTCCCCCTCGAAGAAGGCTTATACAATTTTTGTCTTTTTCAATGTGTTGAGTACTTACGAGGGTTTCTATGCTATTTTATATTTGGTTCCTAACATATGGTGCTCGAGGCTCAAAGGTCTTAGGGTTTCTTGCTACTGTCAGTACACCTTGGAATTTCAGCTATAACATTTTTACAATGATTGAGAAGGAACAACTTGGAGAGGATATTTAGTAGAGCAGATGAGGAGTACTTTGGGTTCAAAATTTAGTTCCCGAGGCATTATACTTTAGGAGATGATACATCATTTGTAATATAGGGTTTTAGAATCATCTAGAATTGAGTCATTACAGAATATTCGTTATAAAGCTATGCCAGCGTTTGAGACCCTAAAATGGGAGATGACTACAACAATTAGTAAGGTATCTATGGTAACAATTTTAACCACGGGTCATCATACATTTGTAGATCGCCCTATGGAATATAGGGTATCTATCTAGTCCTATTAACTAATGATCTCAAGAAGGTGTTTTACGTAAAACAATCATAACTTCTTCCTAGAGTATTCAAATTGAGTGAGACTAGTTGCATTGCATAGTGGACAGTCTTTAGTATTTTTTGTACTATTTTCATATCTATAAAACAAATATTCTTTGTGGGGAATTATATACAAGTGAGATATCCTGGAAAGGAAAAACATCAAGTTGTGGGAAGTTACCATAAAATTCCACTTGGAACATCAATTTGATTGGACCTATGGCATTGTAGAGAAGAAATATCATAGGCCTACAAAAAATAGGGCTACATGCAGTCAGAAGGGCCAAAATTTTGGAATGAATAGGAAAGATTGTCTAGAAGACCACCTCAAAATCAAGGTTTAAAATTGATACTTGGTCAACATGCCACCTAGAAAGGGAGCTTCTACACCAAATGAAACCTTCATAAATCCCTACTTGGACTCTTGATGAGGTGAAGAAATGCCAGCAGGGGACATAAATGATTTACAAAGAAGACAATAACAAAATATGAACTACAAGGATGATGGATTCAATGGGGAAGTAACTTGGAAATAAATACTAAGATGAATGGTTTAAAAAAGGAGATCATGGAGCATTGAAAGATTTCGTAATAGAGAGGACACTGAAAGTGAAAATGTATCCATGGAATTCATGATGGGGGACAGGAATTGAATCAAGGAATGGGAAACTCCAACTTTGGGTTGAGAGCAACCAGCCATGTTCACAAGATGATATTAGGAAGTTTGATGGCAGGGACCTAATCACATGGATACTTAGGATGGAGCAATTCTTTGATCTACATAATGTGCCACATACACAAAGGTACAAATTATTTCTTTATATTTAGAAACCAATCAATTTGTGGTATCAATGACTTTGTTTATAAATCCTTTCGTCCCTTGGAAAATTTTCCGGAGAAGTAGTAGCACACTGGGGATGCAAAGGAGAGAATACTATTCTTTGTGAGTCAATTAAATATCAAATAGGGTTTGAATTCTGAGCACAGTGATAGAAATTCCAAAGATTTATTATAAAGGTAATCGATATTCCATTTGAGCATTTGATTGATGTATTCTTAGGAAATTTAAGGGATAACATTGAACATGAGGGTTCATCTTTGGGAACCCAAACCATTGGAGGAGAAGTACATTTAGTGTGTCAAGAAATGTTGAAAGTAAAAACATGGATATGGCTGCTAGAAGCACCAATCCTTACATCCATAAGAGAATAATAATTCTCCTTCTTCTAAAACACCTCAACCTACAAAGGTTGACACCTCAACAATTGGAGGAAAGAAAAACAAAAGTTTTATGCCTTAATTGTGACAACAAGTACAATAAGGGACATAAGTGTGGTGATAAGAAATTATTATACATAAACTGTGAAGAGGAAGAAAACAAGAACAAACGAAGGAACCATCTCAAGATGAAAAAATAGAAACAATTTAAATTAGAAGAGTTGACTCCACGATATTGTGTAATGCATTAGGACTGATTAACACTCCTTAAACCCTCAAAATTGAAGGATATATAAAAAAGAAAAAAGGTAATAGTCCTAAATTATTCTCATGATTACTCATAATTTCATTTACTATAAATTATCCAAAGTTATCAATTTCTTTGTATATCTAGAGGCAGTTTCAAGTAATGATTGTAGATGGAGGAACTATCAATTCTCCGGAAAATGCAATAAGATCAATCTTACTAAGAATATATAATGAATATTCCAATGATTGCTATACCATCGGTGGTGTTGATGTTGTACTAGGAGTCAATGGTTACAATCATTAAGAAAAATGGATTTGTTTTTCCAAAAAGAAATTTTCATGAAATTTTCATTGGAAGGAAAAGAATTGAGTTGAGAGGTATCACAAAAGGAAACCAGTAAGGTGATAAGCTCCTAATGAAACAATTATTGAAAAGGGGCATCAAGGTGTTATTTCACAACTATGCTCACTAGATGTTCAAACATCAGCCATCTATTCCTCAAGATCTCAAGGGATCATTGTCCTTGTTCAAGTATTAGAAGATATTCCTAAAGGTCTTCCACCAACTTAAATCATGACTATGATATTCACCTAATTCCTAGGTGTTCCTCAACATAAGGCCATACAGATACCCTTATGCCCATAAGAGTGAGATTGAGCTTATGGTTGAATGTTAGAGAGGCCTTTATTGTTATTAGACCTAATAAAAGTTATTACTGCCTTAGATGGTAATGGTATTCAAGAAATATATAGCTCATAGGCGTGTGTGTCCAGATTATAGAAACTCAACAAGATCACTATTAAGTTAATTTTCCCATTCATCATTGATAGATTATTAGATGAACTACATGGAGAAATCTATTTCTGATTTGGAACCCATTGAGGTATCATCAGTTAGAATAGAAGGAGAAGATATCCCAAAAACAACATTAAGAATGTGAAGGCCATTATGATTTTTGGTCATGTACCTTTTTATACTTACAAATGCACCTTCACATTCCAAGGGGTTGATGAATTCCATTTCAAGCCCTTCCTTCAAAATTTGTGTTAATATTTTTTGATATACTAATCTATAGAAATTCTTGGGAGGATCATGTACAGCATGTGTTGACAAGTGCTACAACTACTAAAGAACAAACAACTATAATACTGAACCATCAGAGCTGCTTTGGGGTGAAGGAGGTATATTGTTTGGTCATATTGTATCTTATATGATGGTGTCAGGGTAGACCCTAACAGTATTAAGTCCATGATGGGTAGATTGATTCCCAAAACATTGAGAGAAGGAAGAATCTTAGAGGATTTTTGGGTTTGACGTGTTACTACCACAAGTTTTTTTCGTCACTATGGAAGAATAACATCACCTTTATGACACTATGGGGATGCATTTTTCATGGACTCAAAGGAAACTAAAGCATTTGAACAACTTGCAAAAGAATTTGATGTGAAAATCTCTTGTCTTGACCACTTTAGAATTCACAAAAACCTTTATTTGGAATGTGATGCCTCGAGAAAAGGAATTGGTGTTGTTCTAATGAAAGAAGGAAGGCCTAAACTTTTGAAAGTCAACCACTCAGGAAGGAACACACAAACCCATTTATGAGAGGAAAATGATGGCAATACTACATGCTGCTTGTGAAGAAATGGGGCGTCCTTACCACAATGGTAGGCGCTTCAAGGTCAAGACAGATCATGATGGTCTTAAATGCTTCTTGGAGCAAGACTATCTTGGAGAGAGAAAACAAAATGGTAACCAGAGATATTGGGATATGATTTTTGAAATCGTCTATAAAAAGGAAAGAAAAATGTTGTGGCCAGAGATGCACTCTCAAGAAATGATGAATATGGTGAGTCCCTTCCCTATGCTATCTCGATCATCCAACCCAATTTCATAATAGAAGCAAAGGGATGAATGGAAGAATGACGAAAAGTGTGGACTCTTATTCAAAGGATGCAACATGATTCCATTGCATCAATTACATTTACATGGAAAAATGATTAACTATGGTACAAGATCACTTATATTTATGTAAGAACTCCCAACTCAAACAAAAGGTACTATTGGAGATTGCACACCTCTCCAATTAGGAGGCGCAGGATTACAGAAAACCTACCATAGAGTCAGAAGGAATTTTTGGGATGGCCTTAAAACTAATATTCAAAAGGTTTGGGAGGTTTCCATGGATTTCATCATATGTTTAATGGATGAAGGAAAGTGTCATCATGGTGATTGTTGATGGTGACCAAGTACACAAACTTTTGTGCAATCTCTCTTCCCTTCAAAGCCAGAAGGCAGTTTCCGCTTGCATTCATGGAGCGAGTTCAAAAGCTACATGGCATTAAAAGATTATTGTGAGTGACCGAGATCCCATCTTCAATGGACATTTTTGGACAAAATTATTTTCTTGTTTGGGTACTCAATTGGCTCATGGCTCATCCTATCATCCTCAATCGATAGACAATAGAGATAGTGAACAAAATTTCTTGAAGGAGGATACCTTATTTAGTTGTCTCTAATAAACAAAACATAATACGTTCCAAATGGATTTACCCTTGGAAAAATGGTGTTCTCTTACTTCTTTTCCTCTGCTCAAATGACTGTTACTCTATGGATACCACCCTCCCCTTCATCACTTCTTCTCTCTAAAAGAAAATCTAGGTTCAAGTAGTGGAAGATCACGTAGAGCATCAACAACAAGTTCTCCAAGGACATGCTGACCATGGCATAATGTATGAAGTAGAGGATCAACATCATGATGAAATAGAAGTTTTGAAGTAGGGGATTGGATTTTTAAGACTACAATAGCCACAAGCGAATATCCCTCAAGCAAGCCAAGAAATATAATTATCCTGAAGTACTATGGCCCTTATAAGGTGTTGCAAAAGATTGGTACTATGGCATACAAATTGGAGTTGCATCTTCACGAGTACATGAGTTTTCCATGTAGATTGGTACTATGGCATACAAATTGGAGTTGCCTGCATCTTCACGAGTACACCCAGTTTTCCATGTTTCATGCTTAAAGAAGGTTATAGGTGACAATATCCCAATTCAAACTATATTTCCAGAACTTGACGAGGAAGGAAAAATCATATTGGAGCCTAAAGCCATCACTGACACAATAATTTTCCAACTGAGGAATAGATCCATTTCAAAGTATCTCATTAAATGGAGGAAAAAACTGGCTGAAGATTCCACTTGGGAAGATGATTCTTTTATACAGAAGCATCCAAATTTACTCAAGTGTTTCGGAAAACACTTGTCTCAAGGGGAGGGGCATGTTAAGCCCTAAATAGTGGCTCATTACCCCTTAATTGGGGCATATTACATTAGTAATGTTGTTTTATTTATGTCGACTTTAGTCCATTAGCTGTAATTATACCTCATAGTCTCCTATATATACCAAAGAGACATTTTCATTTGGAATCATCTTGTATTTGGACATTTATGTGGGCATAAGGAGGTTTCCCCCTCGAAGAGGATTATTGTCTGAATTTCTCTCTTTTTCAAGGCATTGAGTACTTATTATGATGTTTTTCTATGCTATATTGATATTTGGTTCCTAACAAATTGTATGTGTATTTAATAAGGACCTCCCTACAAGTTTCATGGACCTACAAGTCCATTTACTTATACACCTATTCGATGAAATTGAATTGGCAGGTGTCATATCAATAAGGTGGATGTTTTTATTTGAGAGGTATATGAAAACTCTAAAAATATATGTCCGACAAAAGGCACATCCAGAGGGTTGTATGGCTGAAGGGTATGTATTGAATGAAGCATTTTTCTTCCTATGTGAATTCCTTTGTAAGTATTTTGAATATGGGCCACACTTCTGGGATGAAGAACAAGAATAAAATATTATTGATGGAGGAAAACCACAATCTAATGGTGTTCAAGTAGAAATTAGTAAGTAAATTGATGATCATTGTGGTTGTTTTCCTTGCAATCAACAATTTGCTCTGTAATTTATTTGTCAAATTAACAACATAACATTTGGATTTTGAAATAAACATGTTGACATGTAATAGGTGTAGAAGAAAGTGATATACTCAACAAGTTCATTCTATATCACATGGACTTTATGAACAAATGGATTAATTTTTATGATAAAAAGAGAGAAGAAGTTTTATAAGCAAGGAGATAGTTTAAGAGATCCAACCCAAGGAATACTCCACTTCGCAGTGATCTGCTTGGGGAATGGGTAAAAGATTGCACACTAGAATAGGTTACTAAACAAATTCAAAATAAAATAGAAGATGCAGGTATAGATTTAAACATAACAGAAGATTAAATCAACATGTGTAGAGGATGTGAAAGAAAGGTAAAGTTGGAATTTTACAAAATATTGTTTCCTTATAGTTTTGACACTATTAACTCTTTTAATATTCGTCATTATATTTGTTTTCAATGAAATAAATGGTCACTCATAGGTGAGGAAATATCTTGCATTGTGGGAATATGGACAACACTATCGTGTATAAAGTCTAGATTTAAAGAGACGATCCTTTGATTGTGGAATCATGGTTGATTTCAAGCAATCTAGTCGAGGAAGCTCGAAAGATAAGAGTATTGTTGAAGAGATTCTACAATATGTTGGGAAAATCCAAGAAATTATTGAGTTGGATTACCACTCTTTTAAATTTTGTATTTTTAAGTGTAGATGGTATGAAGATTTTGAGAGGAAACAAAGACATGATACCCATAGTGTATTGTTTTCTATAGATTTCTCGAGGTTCCTACTCGAGGATAATGAGCCTTATGTTCTACCAATTCATTGTGAGCATGTATTTCTTTAACTCGAATAAGACGCAGTAGTGATCATTAATATATCGATTCATAGTTTATTGAAATAATATATATGTGTTTATTAATCAATAAAATTGTTATAAGATATGTCTAATATATTTATGTTGTTCATGTGCAGGTATTTTTCTATGAATATATTTTGGACCCGAAATGGATATTTGCCATACATTATGATCCAAGATTAAGGCATGTATTTGATGATGCATTAGTAGATATTGAGAAAAACAATGATGGCCAACAAAATGAGAGAGAGAGATTAGATAAAATGAAATAAATTAACATGCATGATGATTTTGAAGATGGTTATGTTCGGGCACAAGAAGACAACAATCCAGAGTTAGATGACGTTATGGAATACAACAATATGGATGGTATAGAAAATGATGATCCAAATACATGTGGTAACAATATAGATGGTATACAATCAAATTTCAATGATGATGAAGATGATGCAGGTCAAAATGAGGATGATTATAATATCAAATACTTGAAAGAACATATGATCATTGACAATGATACACTGGATGACATTGTTCAGACAAAAATGTTAATGACCAAGACTTCTAAATTTTCAGAATTATTTGTAATCCATGTTGATTCTTATGGCCCAAACTTTGAAATGATTCAGTATTATTTATGTCGATATAAATTACCTATTGAAATATCCTTAAAGTGTCCAATATTTTTTATGAATTGTTGGAAAAAAAATAGGATTACTTGAATAAGAGTTAGCATGGTTAGTGTTCATTTGTTGGCAATTGTTAAAAAATATAATTACATATATCGTATATGTAAAACATTGTAAATCAATACCATTAGGATAAATGTATCTAAAGTTTGTTCATTAATTTGTATTTTAAAAAAAATTGAAATATTTCATTAACACTAAACCTAAGACCTTAACATTTATACCATATAACCCCTAACCCCCTAACCCCCTAACCCCTTGAAACATGGACAATATCAAATATTGTGTGGGTACATTAGACATCCTTGAGTCTTGAAACCCTCCCATACCATCAAGTCATGTTCCTAGTATAACCATGTCAAATGTTGACGCATACATACAACATTTGGAGAAATTTCAACATTGGTCTCATTCACTGCTAACCATGCAAGGTCGATGGATGTCGGTAAGCCCTTCACATGATATAATCCCTAACCCATTAACCATTAAACAAATTTCATGTTGTACCCTATAAAATTCTTTTGGGATGTCTCAACTTAATAGAATCATGGTTTAATCATCTCGAAAAATTCCACAAGAAAAAGACAAATAAACGGAAATTAACATCTTCACTAGGGTTCGTTGTAAAGATGGGTATGTTGAGTTTGAGCTTTGTTGGCATGGATGGAGAAATTGGGCCATGATGAATATGATAATGATGGTGATGGAAATGAAAACCATGATTATGGTGATGATGAAGAGAATTATGTCCCTGAGTCTTAAACCCCTCCCATACCGTCAAGGCATGCGCCTAGTCTAAACATGTAAAATTTCAATGCATACAGTCACATTTTGAAGAAATTTCAACATTGGCCCCATTCACTGCTCACTGTGTGGGGTCAGTGGATGACATTGGTGATGGGCATCTTGGAAGTTCGAAGACATTTTAAGAGAGTTCTGACAAAGATTCTATAGAAAGGAATGATGAATGATGATAATGATATCGACGCGCATGATGAAAATTAATGAAAACGTGGACGATATCGAAGATTATGTGGGGACATCAGATATACTTGAGGCTTGAAATCCTCCCATACCGTCAAGGCATGTATCTAGTCTAACCATGTCAAATTTCGATGAATACATGCATATATTGAAGAAATTTCAATGTTGGCTCCATTCACTACTCACTATGTGGGGTCGATGCATGACATTTGTGATCGGTGTATTGGAAGTTCCATGACATTTGAAGAGAGTTCCAACAAATCTTTTACAGATGGAAATGATGAATGATGAAAATGAGACGTCCGTTATGAGAGTTGATGTAAACATGGAAAATCTCAAATATAATGTGGGTACATCAGACATCCTTGAGTCTTGAAACCCTCCCATACCATCAAGGCATGTTTTTAGTCTAACCATGTAAAATTTCAATGCATGCAGGAAGATATTGAAGAAATTTCAATGTTGGCCCCATTTACTGCTCACTGTGCGGGGTCGGTGGAATACATTTGTGATGGGTGTATTGTAATTTACATGACATTTCAAGAGAGTTACGACAAAGATTCTACATATGGAAATGACGGATGATGACAATGATACGTCAATGATGAACATTGATGTAAACGTATTAGACGATCTCAAATATTGTGTGGGGACATCAGACATATTTGAGTCTTGAAACCCTCCCATGTCGTCGAGGCATGTGTCTAGTCTAACCACATCAAATTTCGATGCATACAGGCACAGTTTGAAGAAATTTCAATGTTGGCCCCATTCATTGCTCACTATGCGGGGTTGGTGGATGACATTTGTCATGGGTGTATTTGAAGTTCCATGAAATTTCAAGAGAGTTATAAAAAAGATTCTACAAATGGAAATGATGAATGATGACAATGATACATCCATGATGAACATTGATGCAAACATGGATGATCTAAAAGATTATGTGGGGACATCAAACATCCTTGAGTCTTGAAACCCTCCCATAATGTCAAGGCATGTGTCTAGTCTAACTACATCAAATTTCGACGCATACAGGTACAATTTGAAGAAATTTCTACGTTGGCCCCATTCAATGTTCACTGTGTGGGGTTGGTGGATGAAATTTGTGATGAGTGTATTGGAAGATCCATGAAATTTCAAGAGATTTTTGACAAAGATTCTATAGATGGAAATGATGAATGCTGACAATGAGACATGCATGATGAACATTGATACAAAATTGGACAATATCAAATATTATGTGGGGATATCAGACTTCCTTTTAGCCTTGAAACCCTCCCATTCTGTCAAGGCATGTTTCTAGTATAACCATGCCAAATTTTAATGTATACATGCACAATTTGAATAAATTTTAACGTTGGCCCCATTCATTGTTGACTATGTGGGGTCGGTGCAAGATGACATTTGTGATGGGTGTTGTTTTCCCTTGGTTATAGAAGGAAGTGAATATCAAGGAATAAAAGGAGAAAATCAAACTGCGCGGAAGAAACAGTGACTGTTACTGGGTCGAAGTGAGTAGAAGAGAAGAAAAGACAGAGTGAAGCTCGAGAAAGTGAGGCATTGGACAAGGAGATCAAGGATGACAAGTCAGCAAGGAAGAAGGATTGTGGACAACTCAGTAGGAAAAAAAATCCACTGTTAGATGCTTCGGAGCACCGCATGAGAAGGAAGGAAAGACAGGCTGGTGAAGCCCTAAAAACATGGGTCAAGTTGACCTAGGGTTTTCGACACCTAGGGTTTTGACACCTAGGTTTTGGCCTAAGGATGTAGGTGAGCTATTGTAATGTATAAATAAAGGTCAACAAGACCTGGGTTGGGTTGTTGTCATTGTTTCTAGTATTGATCTAGTTGTATTGTTGATGTGAGTGATTATTATCATATGAGAGAGAAGTGTTGAGTGAAGAGCCTTCTGGTATTGTAAGATCTCCTGCTGGGTGCAAAGATCAAGCCCTACAGCTGGGTGCGCAAGAAGGGGAGAAGAAGAAAGAAAATTTGTTGCTAAGAGTGCAGATAAGAACTATATGCTTTACCTTAATATATTATGAGCACAGTTCTATGGATGTAGCCCTAGAGAGAGGCTGAACCACGTATATATGTCGTGTGTGTGTGATTGATGTTGTGTTATTTTTCCTCTATATAGTGTTATTGCATTGTTGTGGTAGATCTGATAGATGTATGGAGTAGATCTAAGTTGATAAGTGATATAGGCATGTTTTATTGTTCTGGTATTGGATCCACTTGATATTCCCTTGGTTGTAGACATCTTTGTCCTGCAACCCCCCCATAGCTACTTCGGGTGAGACTGCATTTGCTTCGCAGGTGTAGCCGAAAGGGCCAGTAGTTAGGGATTGTTGGTGCACTCTAGGAGATGAACCCTGGGTTTTCCCCTATGCCAACAAATGGTTCCAGTTCCAAGACAAGAATCTTCGTGAGGGAATGTCAAGGTGGTTCCCATCAAAGACATATATTCAAAAGTGGATAGAGGATCAATAAAAGCACTTCGTTGAAGCCCGGACCAAGAACCCTAATCTTGGTACAGAGGATTGGTTGGAGAGACATATTTTTACTGATATACATGAGATATTCTTTGGAGGAATCCATCAGGAACTATATGAGTGGTTAGCCATGTTGGAAGATACCCATTTTGAGGTCAGATCTAGACCTCTTGTAGTTTGGACGTTGGTGTTGATCGAGAAGTTCAAGAGATTTGATAACGTTGTGTCGAGAGAAGTGGATCATTGGAGGCTACATCACTGAGTTTGTTGTTGACAGAGTAGAGTCATACATCCAAGCCGAGATATATTTTTTCAAGGGACCAAGAGGAAAATTTTTACACTTTCTGAAGTTGAGAATCAAGATGTTGTTGCATGAGAAGAAAATATTGAAGATACAGTAGATAGATCAGACTTGAAAAGGCTAATGTTCAGGAATTCGGATACTGACAACAACATAGAGGTTGGATATACACGTAGTGGGAGAGAGTTCAAAGAAGTTCATCTTGTGAACCTATTTAAGTAGAACTACAGAGATTATGGTTTCTACAGTGGAGAAGAAGCAGACCTGACAGACAAAGAGCATTCAGAACCCACTGGGATAGAGGAAGGGAAAACTGAAGAGCTTCGCCAGGAATATCTAGAAGCTTCAAGAACTGTGCAAACCATTGAAGTAAGTACTATTATCCCTCCTATTGATTTAACAACACTAAGCAATCAGAATAGTCAGAATCACCAAAGTCCTCAGAATACTATTACTAGAAGTTCATCATACACTCAGACAGGAAACCTAGGCAGCTCTATGGAAGATGAGATGAGGCTCCCTATCTTTAGGGGAGATGGATATGAAGATCTTGATCAACAATGGTTCCTATGTGAAGCCATATGGAATATTAAGAATGTCACCGACGAAGCAATTAAAAGAACCTAGTTTAGTACTACCCTAAGAGATCGCACACTAAGATGGTATATGAAGCTTGTCCAAGGACTTGCGCAGCCTAAGCCACTGAATGAGATCAAGAATGCACTGATTGCAGAATTTAAGAAACCTAAGTCGGAGTCCCAATGTATTACAGAACTGAAGGAAATCAAGCAGAAGGTAGTCAAGCCAGTTTGGGAGTTCGATCAAAGATTCAAGACCCTAACAGGTCGATTGACTTTTCAAATCCCAGATGAGCAGAACAAGGAAGGGTTCATTTCTACCCTCTTACCACACATCAAAGTTCCTATGATGCAATAGAATATTTCTTCACAGGCTGAGGCACTGGAGATTTCCATGAAGCTAGAATCAACCCCTATGGGAGAATTCAACTCAGGTATGAGTCAGATCTTGAGCCAGCTGACTAGTTTGTCCTTGTAGGTCGAAGATATGAAGAAAGACAAGGGAAACGATAAAAGAGAAGAGATCTAGTGTGTCAGATGCAGATCAGAAGGACATGGCAAGGAACACTTCCCTTTGTTCCATGAATACTTGGCCTCTGGAGCTCCGATCCATTTGAAGCAAGTCACCTTACCCTGGTGCGAGGTATGTCGAAATAGACATTGTACTGGTGAGTTCTATTACATGCAAAAATATGTTCAGACACCCACAAATATGTATTGCACGTTCTATAAGTTCATGGGACATGATGATAGGGATTGTATGGCTTATGATCTCATACATCAAAGGTCAAGAGACATATACAAGATTCAAGGAAAAGTACAACAAGAAGGAAACTCTACACAATACAACTCCCCCAGGAGAGGAAACTTCAATCCTCGTGGTGGATTCAGAGGATGAGGAAGAGGAGGAGGTATGGGTCGAGGCTGAGGATAGATAATCTATTATAACTGTGCACAACCAGGACACTTGGCAAGGAACTGTTAGAACCCTTGCACTACTTGCATCTATTGCAACTCCTTTAACCATGTTATTGAATAATGTCCAGCATTGCTGGCTAAACTTCAAGAGAAATGAGGACCTCAGCAGAACCCGCAGATACAATTGATCAAAGTTGAACCTCGCAAAGAATACCTTAGATTCGTATTTACTACTAGAAGAGGCATTGTTACAAGAGATGATAGAATGACCCAAGGGAAGACTACAAAATATTCAGGAATTAGAAAATATGCAGAGAAGACCCAAACCTTTGATGCAAAGAAAGAAAGACAAATATTTGAGGAAGCAAGAAAAGAGTTCAGAGGAGACCAAGGTTCTTCATCAAAGACAAGACCAAAAGTAAGAGAGTATGCAATGCCCCAGGAATTTGATCAGTTTGCTTCGCCAAGAGAAGGAAAAGAGGTAAGCAAGCTAATGGAATTTCTATATACTTGTATTAAGTTGATTCAGGATGAGAGTGTTGTCCAAGAAATACAAAATTTAATCAGACAATATGAGCTAGGAAAGACTGACTCCTTATTGAATAGGGCAGTACACCAAATCACTAAGAAGAGAAGGACAAATAAGGAATTACACTTGAATTCTCAAATAGGCGAATATGATATAGACTATGTGGTCCTCAACTTAGGGTCGGAGGTCAATGTAATGACTAAGCAAACTTGGGCACTAATGGGAAAACCTAGGCTGATCTATTCCCCTATTAGGCTCAGGATGGCTAATCAGTAGGATATAAGACCCTTTGGCATACTGGAACATGTCCCTGTGGACATCGACGAAGTAAGAACATTTTCATATTTTGAGGTAGTTGAGATAGTTGATGACAACTTCCCTTACCCTGCGATGTTAGGAATCGATTGGGCCTTCAATAATTCCATTGTTGTTGATTTAAAAAAGAGACGTATGAATTTTGAAAAATATTTCCTTAGGGTCACTGCACCCTTAGATACAGATGAAGGTCAGCAATACACAGAGCCCATCAAAGAAGAAGACCACGCATATGAACTGGAATATATATATAAATTAAAAATTAGACAATAGGATTACATTAATCCTACAACTGATGGAAACTTAAGCTAGAGAAGTGACATTGTATGTTCATCAGACTCAGAAGAAGCACTGGATAATTGGCAGAATAAAATGTACGAAGTATCTACAAGAAGATGTACTAGATTAACTAGAGAAGTTTGTTGGATCGACACAACTGTAAGTAACTTACCCACCTTTGATGGTCTAAATCCTTTAGAAAATTTCTTGCCGGATATCGAAGAAAGTGTATCAATGCAAAAAATATTGTTGTCGATGGATGAGGCCTTGAAATAAACCCCAACAATATGGTGGGGGGCACACAAAAGAAATATTATAGATTGGGTACAATTTCATGCCTTGATGACAGTGTGGTTCTGAGCACAAGTAGAAGGATGTGAAGTTCGATACACAGGTTGAAGATACCCAAAGGACCATGTGTGAAGCTGTGAGGAAGCCTGGAGAAACTTTCTTCAAGAATAGTGGGTACACAAATTCATCAACACACTGGACATGACACCTATCAACTGGTACCTTCAAGCAGAGATGTGCCTCATCACTACAGATTGGAAAGCTATGACTCAGAATTTTTTAACCACCTTCTTATTTGAAAGTCAATATCCTTCAGTATATAAAGCACTATAGATTTTCAGAAAGAAAGTATTTGAGGAGGCCTCTAGCCTCCCTTTGGAGCAAAACGAGGACGATTGGATTGTGCCTCTATAGAAACTGCAAGGTTGTTACAACATCAATGTTGATGAAGACAATGATCCAAGAAAGGTGAACATTACAAAAATAGAAGGCCAAAGAGACGTGGAAGGACCATGAGTTGAGTTACCATTCATTGGACAGCCAATCAAGATTAAGAAGGTCAATATTGGAACAAAATAGATATCGAGGCTTGCAAATGTTGGAGATTATTGGGATGATGCCACTATTGACAAGATTACAGAATTACTGAACGAATATCAAAACTTGTTTCCAACCAAATTCACTAATATGAAGGTCATTAAAGGGCCTATGGGAGAGATGAGGATCCCTTTGAAGCCATATGCTAGACCAGTGAAACAGAGACCTTACAAATTGAACCCTAAATATAAAGAGTAAGTGAATATTGAGCTTGATAGAATGTTGGAAGAAGGTATTATAGAACCTATCGAGGAGTCAGAGTGGATTAGCCCTATGGTGGTATAAGAAAATAAGACAAGAGAGATTAGGATCTGCGTAGATATTAGAAAGATGAATTATTCATGTTTGCATGATCCCTTCCCTACGCCATTCACTGATGAAGTGTTAGATAACGTGGGAGGCCAAGAAGTATATTCTTTCACAGATGGATTTTTAGGATACCATCATATCCGGATTGCCAAGGAAGATCGCCACAAGACCCCATTTGCAACAGATTGGGGGTCCTATCAATATACAATGATTCCATTTGGATTAAAGAATGCCCCAACCATATTTTCTAGGGTGGTGGTCAAAGCATTCAAGGAGATTTTGCATAAATTTCTAGAAGCATACTTTGATGATTGGATTGTTTTTAGTTTATTAAAGAATCATATTGAATGTCTAAGGCTAATGTTGGACAAATGTAAGCAATGTCAAATTGCCTTGAATCTGAAGAAGTGCATCTTCTTCTCACCATTTTGTGTGTTGTTAGTCCATATTGTATGCAAGAAGGGATTGTTGGTTGATCCATATAAAATTGCCATTATAGTTGATCTACTACCTCCTACTTCAGTCAAATAGTTACACACTGCGCTGGGACACAAAGGATATTATAGGAAGTTCATTAAAGTATATGACCAGATTACAACACCCATGGAGAAGCTTTTGAAGAAATATTGTCAGTTTAGTTGGACAAAAGAATGCCAGCAGAGCTTCAACACACTGAAACAGAAAATGGTTACTGCGCCTATTCTGGTTTTCCCAAATTGGACCAAGGCATTTCATGTACATGTCGATGCATATTCTATTGCATTGGGAATTGTGTTAGCAAAACCGAGAACATGAGAGATTGATCATCCATTAGATTTTGCTAGCAGGAAGCTATCAACTATAGAGGTCAACTACACCACCACTGAGCGAGAAGGGTTAGCCATGGTGTATGCACTATAGAAATTTCGCTACTACTTGTTGGGAGGACACTGTAAAATGTTTACTGATCACTCTGCACTGAAATACATAGTCAACAAACCAGTGTTGGGGGGGAGAATATGCAGATGGCTTCTACTATTTCAAGAATATGACTTTGAGATCATAGTAAATCCAGGAAGAATGAACAAAGGTCCTGACCACTTGTCGAGGTTGGAACATGGAGAAGAGCCCACTAGTTTGGAGGATACATTGTCAGATGCACAACTACTAGCCATTAGAGATATTGATGACCATTTAACAGAAATAGTCAAGTTCCTGTCAACAAGAATGGCACCTAGTGAATATATGATTCCCCAGAAGAAACAACTAGTAGTGCGTGCTGCAGAATTTTCTCTTATAGTTGGACAGCTATACAAAATGGGACCTAATGAGATATTGAGAAGGTGCATTAGGGAAGCAGAGTGATTGATGATCCTCACAGAATCTCATGAAGGCATCGAAGGAGGACACTATGTAGGGATAGCAACTGTGCATAAGGTTCTTAGAGCTAGCCTATGGTGGCCTACCTTACACAAAGATGCTAAAGACTATTCCAAAGCTTGTAATGTATGCCAAAGAGTTGGGAAACCATCCAGGAGAGATGACATTCCCTAAGCACCATAGTTAACCCTATAATCATTTGAGAAATGGGCCATCGACTTCGTTGGACCCATAAACCCACTAGGAAATCACACATGAGAAAGGTACATCATTACTGCGACAAAATACTTGACTAGATGGGTCGAAGCTAGAGCAGTTAAGGACTGTAGTGCAACTACAGCTACACGCTTCATATTTGATGACATCATAACCAGGTTTGGATGCCGAAAGATCCTTATAAGTGATCAAGGCACACAATTCATAAATAAGACTGTTGAAGCCTTGATTGAGGAATTTGCAATCCGCCATCAGAAGAGAACACCCTACCACCCACAAGCAAATGGGACAGTGGAAGCATTCAACAAGATCTTGGAAACAATGCTGACAAAGATTTGCAGTGTGAACAGGGATGACTGGGATTTAAGAGTACCAACAGTACTATGGGCCTATAGAACCACTTGCAAGAAGCTAACAATGTAGACCCCTTTTAAGTTGGTTTATGGCCTCGAAGTTGTTGTTCCAATGGAATACTTGGTGCCAAGCTTAAGAATTGTTGCCTTTACAGATATGGATGACACTGACATTGTTCAAGAGAGGATTGTGCAGTTGGTTGAACACAAAGAAGACATATTTATTACAGGATTCCATCAGCAAGTACAAAAGGAAAGAGAGAAGGCCTACCATGATAGACACATCAAGAAGAATCCATTTAGACAAGGTGATCTAGTGATCGTATATGACAGTAAGTTCATCAAGCATCGTGGGAAGTTTTGAACTCATTGGCTAGGGCCATACGAGATCGCTTATGTTACAGAAGGAGGAGTTGCGCAACTGAATACTTTAAAGGTAGAATGGAAGGAAGGATTAGTGAATGGGAGTCAGCTGAAGTTGTATTACGACAACCATCTACCTCGCAGCTCTCAGTAAAAGAATAAGGAAAAGGGTCTAGGTACTATGTGCAGTTGAAACTTGGTACTAGAAATAGAAAAGATAGTCTGCACAAGGAAGGAGAGGAGACATAGAGAAAAAAGCAAGGGCTATACTACGTAGTCTGAAGTCAATGTAAAATAGAAGAATCAGATCTTAAGTGCCTCGGGACGAGTCACAGGTGAGTTTTGGGGGGTTGTTGTCCCTTGGTTATGGAAGGAAGCAAATATCAAGGAAGAAAAGGCGAAAATCAAACTGTGCGGAAGAAACAGTGACTATTACTGGGTCGAAGTGAGCAGAAGATCAGAAAATATGGAGCGAAGCCCGAGAAAGTGAGGCATTGGATGAGGAGATCAAGGATGACAAGTCAACAAGGAAGAAGGATCGTGGACAACTCAGCAGGTGGAAAAATCCACCGTTAGATGCTTTGGATCATTATGTGAGAAGGAAGGAAGGACAGGTTGGTGAAGCCCTAAAAATACGGGTCAAGTTGACCTAGGGTTTTAGACACCTAGGGTTTTGGTATCTAGGGTTTTCACACCTAGGTTTCAGCCTAAGGATGTCGGTGATATATTGTAATGTATAAATAAAGGTCAAGAGGACCTAGGTTGGGTTGTTGTCATTGTTTCTAGTATTGATCTAGTTGTATTGTTGATGTAAGTGATGATTATCGTACAAGAGAGAAGTGTTGAGTGAAGAGCCTTCTGGTATTTTAAGATCTCCAGCTGGGTGCAAAGATCAAGCCCTGTAGCTGGGTGCACAGGAAGGGGAAAAGAAGAAATAATATTTGTTGGCTAAGAGCGTAGATAAGAACTGTATGATTTACCTTAATATATTATGAGCACAATTATGTGGACGTAGCCCTAGAGAGAGGGTGAACCACATATATCTATCTTATTTGTGTGATTGATGTTGTGTTATTTTTCCTTGATATATTGTTATTGCATTGTTGTGGTAGATCTGATATATGTATGGAGTAGATCTAATTTGATAAGTGATATAGGCATGTTGTATTGTTCTGTTATTGGATCCACTTGATATTTCCCTTGGTTGTAGACATCTCTATCCTGCAACCCCCCCATAGTTGCTTCATGTGAGATTGCATCTACTTCACAGGTGTAGCTGAAAGGGCCAATAGTTAGGGCTTGTTGGTGTGCTCTAGGAGCTGAACCCTGGGTCTGCCCCTGTGCCAACATGTGTATTAGACGTGACATGACATTTCAAGAGAGTTTCGACAAAGATTCTATAGATGGAAATGATGAATGATGACAATGAGATATCCATTATATTTAACGTTGATTATGTGGGGACATCATACATCCTTAAGTCTTCAAACCATACCATACCATCAAGGAAATTTTTTAGTCTAACCATGTCAAATTTTTATTCATACGAGCACAGATTGAAAAAAATTGAACGTTGGCCCCATTCACTGCTCACTGAGTAGGGTCAATGAAATACATTTGCGATGGGTGTATTGGAAGTTCCATGACATTTCAAGAGAGTTTCAACAATGATTCTAAAGAATGGAATGATGAATGATGACAATGAGATGTGCATGATGAACGTTGATGAAAACATGGACGATATCAAAGATTATATGGGGACATCAGAAGTCTTTGAGTCTTAAAACCTTCCCATACCATCAAGGCATGTGTATAGTCTAACCATGTCAAATTTTAATGCATATAGGCACAGATTGAAGAAATTTCAATGTTGGCCCAATTCACTGCTCACTATGCGGGGTTGGTGTATGGAATTTGTGATGGGTGAATTGGAAGTTCCATGAAATTTCAACAAAGTTCCAAAAAATATTCTACATATGGAAATGATGAATGATGACAATGAGACATCCATTATGAACGTTTATGAAAACATGGATGATCTCAAATATTATGTGGGGACATAAGACATCATTTAGTCTTGAAACCCTCCCATACCATCAAGGCATGTATCTAGTCTAACCATGTCAAATTTTGATGCATACATCCACATATTGAAGAAATTTTAGTGTTGGCCCTATTCACTGATCACTGTGCGGGGTCTGTGGAAGACATTTTTGATGGGTGTATTGGAAGTTCCATGACATTTCAAGAGAGTTCTGACAAATATTCTACATATGGAAATGAAGGATGATGAAAATGAGACATGGATGATATCAATGATTATGTGTGGGGTCGATGGATGTCATTAATCCCTTGACCATAGATAATCCTTAAGTAATTAACCATTAAACTACCTAACCCCTAAGCCTCAAATCCCTTATCCCTTGACCCTTAATCCCTTAAATTGTAACCCTTAATCCTTAGACCCAAAATTCCTAAATCCCCTAATCCTCAAAGCCCCTATCCACTTAACCCCCAACAACTCAAAAAATTAACTATTTCATCACATTAGGAGTTAAAGTGGAAGCCAAACTAGAAGCTAAAAAGGAAGCTAATCTAGATGCTAAATTGGAAGCTATACTGGAAGCTAAACTAGAAACTAAACTAGAAGCTAATTTGGGCACTAAATAGGGAACTAACTTGGGTGCTAACTTAGGTTCTAATAATGCCTACTTTAGCGCCAACTTGGGTTCTGCAGTGAAAATAACACCCAAAATAGCACCATCCCAATCAATAGTGTTGACTTTAGCAAAATAAGTGGAAATAAATACATTAAAACAGCCAGTGGAAGCAAAAAAGGGAGCTAATAATAGGGATTTGTTGTAGTGCAAGGACACTCAACTCCCAAGGAAACTAGAATGACTGAGATAGTGTGGAAAATACCAAGGTAGCAGGATTAGGTTTGTGGCAGAGATCATATATTTAGAGATTGTCCTCAAAGAGGTGAAAAAGAGAGGATTGTGCATAGTGTACAACAAGTTGCGAAAATAGAGGATATGGATAGGAGTGTACCTAGGATTTACGCATCCTTGGACAACAAGAACGTTGAGTTTCAGTCGCACATGATTGAGGTGGAAGGTAATATTATTGATCAACCCATTTCTATTTTAATTGACTCAGGAACTATTCATACTTATATAGATCCTAAGATGGTGGAAAGATTTCAATTGCCTAAAATCAAGCTTGGAAAACCTTGGTTGGTACAATTATCTACACGGGAAAAACAAAAAATTAATGAGATGGTCAAGGCATGTCCAATGGAAATGAATGGAATACGCGCAAAAGAAGATTTGAATATCATACTTTTGGTCTCGTATGATTTCCTCATTTGTATGGATTGGTTGGATCAATATCATGTTGTTCTAGACTATTATAATAAGGAATTTACTTGCCTGGATGATAAAGGAAACTTAAGAACAATTCAAGGAATTCCAAGAGTTGTGACTATCAGAGAAGTTTCATCCTTGCAATTGAAGAAAAGATACAGGAAATGATGTCAAATATTTGCAACACACATGGAAGAGGTATCTAAGGATAAAGTGCCAATTGTTGAAGACTACATAGTACTAAAGGAATTTGAAGATGTATTTAAAGAGATACTAGATTTTCCACCAAAACGAGACATTGATTTCTCTATAATTATGATGCTAGGAGAAACTTTTGTATCCAAGACTCCTTATAGGATGAGTACACCAGAGTTGAAGGAATTTCATATGCAACTTGAAGAGCTTCTGAAGAAGTGGTGTATATTCCCAAGTGTGTCACCTTGGGGTTCCCCAGTATTGTTTATGAAGAAGAAAGACAGTACATTAAGACTCTGCATTGACTTTAGGAAGTTGAACAAGGTAACAATAAAGAATAAGTATCCTTTGCCAAGGATAGATGATCTATTTGACCAACTGAGGGGCACACAAATATTTTCAAATTTTGATCTCAAATCCAGATATCACCAAGTGAGAATAAAAGGGGAAGGAATTAGCAAGATTGCCTTCAGAACAAGATATGGCCTTTACGAGTTCACCATGGTTTCATTTGGGTTGTCGAATGCACCAATTGTATTCATGTGTTTAATGAATCGAGTTTTCATATATTACTTGGATACGTTTGTCATTGTATTTATGGTTGACATATTGATTTACTCAAATTCTGAAGAAGCGCATGTGCAACACTTGTAGATGGTGTTGCAGGTATTGAGGGAGAATAATTTATATGAGAAGTTGATTAAGTGCTCATTTTACCAGCAATAGATTCATTATTTTGGTCATATCATTTCCAAGGAGGGGATAGTTGTGGAGCCAACGAAGATAAAATCCATTGAAGAATGGCCAGCTCCAAGAAATGTTGCAGAGGTGAGATCCTTCATGGGACTTGCAAGTTATCATAGAAGGTTTATTGAAGGCTTCTCAAATTTATCATGCCCAATTACATCCTTACAGAAGAAGGGTGTAAATTTGAATGGACGTCTGACTATGAAAGGAGTTTCCAACACTTGAAGAGTTTGATGACTAGTGCACCAATAGTAAGGATTATTGATCCAAATGAAGACTTCATTGTGTGCATAAATGCATGCAAGGAGGAACATGGAGGATTCCTTTGTAAACATGGGCACGTGATATGTTACGAATCAAGAAATATAAAGGAACACGAAAGGATATATGCTACTCATGAGTTATAAATGGCAGGTATAGTGCATGCCTTGAAGATGTGGCGAAACTATCTCATTGGTAAAATATTTGAACTGAGAACAGACCATAGTGATCTGATATATTTGTTTG
The DNA here is from genome assembly GCA_010110895.2 of Picea sitchensis. NCBI lineage: Eukaryota > Viridiplantae > Streptophyta > Pinopsida > Pinales > Pinaceae > Picea > Picea sitchensis. The sequence goes on along the minus strand of SNQJ01S0038049.1, from coordinate 30,516 downwards.
TACAACTGAGTTTGAATGAAAGACAAAGCATGTGATTAGAATTCCTTAGTGAGTATGACTTTGACGTAAATCATATCAGAAGAAAAGAGAACAAGGTGGTTGATGCACTCAATAGAAGGGTGTGCGAAATGCATGCTACAACCATTAGCATGTATAAAACATATTTCAGTGACATGATCTTGGAAGAAAAACTTATCACCCCGATTCAGATGGACATATAGAGAGAGTAAATCAAGTTATTGAAGATATTCTCAGGATGTATGTGATGGATAAACCAACAAAATAGGAAGACTACCTTCATTTGGTAAAGTTTGCTTACATCAAAGCGTATCAAGTATATTTTAAAATGAGCCCATTTGAGGAACTTTATGGTATAAATTCAACACATCAATGAGATGGGACAACCTATCAGACCACGTAGTGGTTGTGCCAGATATGATCCGAGAAATGGAAGAGAAGATGGTAAAGATAAGGTAGAATTTAAAGGTTTCCCAAGAAAAATAGAAAATCTACAGAGATAAAGGGAGAACCCACATGGAATTCAAAGTGAGTGACCACATGTTTTTGAAAGTAAAATACAGACATAGTTCCCTAAAGTTGGGAAATTGGTCTAAGTTGATAGTGCGCTACTGTGGGCCATTTGAAATCCTAGAGAGGATTGGTCCTATCGCATACATGCTTGCATTGTCTGCATCCTTGTGTATTCATATTGTTTTCCATACGTCATTTATTAAGAAGTATGTACCTGATGCTAATCATATTATTGATTGGAATGTGATTCAGTTAAAGCTAGAAGGCAATTTTCAAGTGCGACTAGTTTTCGCATTGGATCGGAAATTCAAACAGCTCTGAAATCGAGTCATGGAGCAAGTAAAGGTCCAATGGACTTGGTACGGTCCTGAGGATGCAACTTGGGAGTGTGAAGATGTTATGCATGCATAATATCCTCATATTCTTGAAATTATTTTAAGGTTTGTATGTACATGTGTATGTAATGCACTGAGGATAATGCATAAATAAGGGGGAGGGGACTGTAATTTCCATTATATGAACCCCAGTTGTAGATGTGCATATAGGCTAGTGAGTTTTTTTGGTTTTATGCGCACCTGAGTAGTGAGAGATGTAATTTTCCATATAGGTTGGTTAGACATTGGAGACAAGTGTAAATGTAATGAGAATATAGGTTGGTGAGCCATTTTGTTTTTGCACATACCTAAGTAGTGCGAGGTTTGTAACCAAATAAAAAGGTGTGCACATTCCATAGTTTTTCTCGTACCTGATGTAGTGAGTGTGGATTATACATCAAGGGAGGGTGCACATATTCCACAAAGTTGCACGCACTAAAGAAAGTGCACGGAAATGATTGTGATGTATATATATGTTTTGAGGCTAGAGAGTCTGTGTGATTATTGGACTGGTGAGCGAGGACACAAAATATAGGCCAATGCGCCTATTCTTGTAAAGTGTACTACACTAAATTTATTAATATATCACATCTCTATGCGCAGATGAACTCAAAAAAAAAAAGAGATGGGCGAGGGGAGTTGAACTCCACTGAAAAAGTAGGCTCAAAGTTTATGAGAGGGGATAAGCCAAAGGGGCTTAAGTCCAAGGGAATATTTATTAATACTTCCAGAAAAGTATAATGTATGGATAATTATTTATCTTAAGTTCCTGAGATATGGGAATGAGTCACCAAGTGGATAAAACCATTTATGAAAGTGACAAGTGTCCAATTTAATGCATGCAATATATATTCTTTTCCTTAGTGTATTTTGAGGAGGACTCATTCTGTCATCGAGAGACCAAATTTCCTCCACGAAGGAATCAGGTCTTGTTGTAACCGACTATCATTATATAACCTTGTGCTTGGGTCAAGGAGTCAGGGTTGAAGAATTGGGTTTTCAGGCCCGTAAGCATTTCTCTCCAACAGAGAGATTTGTTGTGTCGAAGAGGCAGGTTGTCAGGTTTGTGAGCATCTCTCCAGGTGAGATATTTGTTGGGAATTATTCCCTGGTGCACTCGGCATTAGTTGCAATTCTTTGAGACTTATTTTTCGACCTATTTTTGAAGCCCTATAAGGGAAGTGGGGCAGCCAAAGGACTATTGAGCGGAGAATAGGCACACTTCCTGGGGTGGGACATGCATGTGGGGAATGAAGGGTTGTAGATTGGTTGTAGCAGTGGGTACCTTGGAATGAGAAATTCCATTGTTATTAGACCTTATCCTAGCTTAAGTAATCACTTTTTCCCTGGTGGATTTTATGCCCCAGCTCGAGGGTGACCTATTGTTGAAAGCTTATGAGAAGCATAGTCAACGATTGGGATGAACATCTGAGTCTTGCACACAGTTGGTGATTTTTCATAAAAGATAAGTTTTCTTTATGTGTCTGTCTAATTATTGTGTGGTATTTACTTATGCCTTCTATGGTTATTTCTTGTATGATGGTTGCATATAAATAATGGGTTTTTTCTTCTATATAATGTTGTTTATACATGTAAACTTTATGTTATTATTAAATATAGTAGTCATATATGTTGTATACTAATTGTTATTAATCATACTTGTTAAGTTAACCTAGTAATATTGGTCATAAACCTATGAGGAAGGGTTATAATGGTTGTGTGTGTGGGGAAATACCTCATGCATACAAGAGGTTGGAAGAGTGGTGTGTGCGGGAAGCAACTCATGCGCACAAGTAGAATAGAATCTGTGTGTGACACCGAAAAGGTGGAGTGCACAGTAGTGATCAAGTGTTCATAGCAATTTACGTGCACTATAATGTTTTGTGTTCTGAACATGTTAGTGTGCACAGTTGTTTTAAGTTACTTCCATTGTTATAAGTTGTGACAGATGAGGAAATTTTGTGCATGGAACTCAGCTTGTGGTTGTGCAAATTAATTTAGGTAATACTTCACATATCAATGAGATACAGTAGAATATGTGCACTATATGATGGGAGTATCGTTATTCAACAGTAAGATGGGGACATCACATTTTGGTATCAAAGCAATTTTATGTTGAGATTTCTGGTAACGCGGCCCAGCCTGAGAGGCTGGGGACGTTACAATATAGTACAGGGAGGTTGGGCCTTGGATGTATGATGATCCTAATTAAGTTACCATGTATGATGGTGTTTCCTCTATGTATTAAGTCAAGAACTATTTTCAAAATAAAAATATGAAGTGGGGTGCCTTACTCTCCCCTTTCATCCCTCTAGATATACTAACAATTATTCATCTATCTTCTTGTATATATATTGTATATCATTGAAAGCCAAATTTTCAAAGAGGAAAAGTTAATGCTTTAGAAAATCAAACAAATTTATCTAATGAAATAGAGGATGATGAAAGGGGGAAATTGATTCATACTTGTGGTGTTTATTTTCCCCTTCCACCTAATCTATAGGTGGTGCAAATATTGTTACACTTTTGAATTGAAGCGTTGAACATAAATAAGAACATATTGTATAGGAAGGTTGGGCCTTGGAGCTAATGTTTATCCTAATGAAGTGATCCAATATGATGATGTTTACATTTTATACATGAATTATAGGATATCGAGATATCATAGATTCACACTCAATCACTACCAGAGCTTCAACAAGCAAGTTAAATTATCCTCATTTTTGTTGATTCTTGCATAATGCAATGTAATTCCAAACAATTTGTAGGAATTTGGCAACTTCTTAGTGACATCAAATTTTCTAAAGAAACACTAGTGATCTTCACTAGTTATAACAGTTATCCATCATTGCAATGGAGTATACTATTGAGGATTAATATTTTCCTTTTACACTATGAAGTTTAAAAGGGTGAAGGATTCTTGGTGGAGGAATATCCTTCCATTCAAATCAGATTCTATATTCGTTTACTAGAAAGAACCATGTATGCCTTTATCTTGGCCTAACTTCATGATGTGTTTACAATATTTCATTATCTTTTAAATTATCGAGTGGTCGACTTAACACTCGTTTCTTTGTAATTTTATATATTTAAAAGGACAATGTTGGGAGGCCACTTAGGCCTTTTTAATTGTTATCATACACTATACACTATAAAGTAGTGGAATGAATATATGAATATACATGTAATAAAGTACAAGGACAACCTAACAAAGGATTAGTTGGAGTGGGTACAACCCAGGGATGATTTTAAGGATGGAAATTTATTTTAAAATGTAGAAACCTTGGCGAATCTTACAAATCCTTCATATGCCAACTATAAATGTTTGGCGATAATTTTGTAAAAATATTCAAATTTCTAAGGATTTTATATAGTTTTTATAAAATTCTGGTGATTTTTAAGGTAAAATAATTTTATGCTATAGAANTTGGCGAATCTTACAAATCCTTCATATGCCAACTATAAATGTTTGGCGATAATTTTGTAAAAATATTCAAATTTCTAAGGATTTTATATAGTTTTTATAAAATTCTGGTGATTTTTAAGGTAAAATAATTTTATGCTATAGAATTTGGGCGAATAATTTTTAAAATAACGAATCTCGTTTTTGGAAAAGCCATGGAAAATTATCCCATGAGAGAAATTTAGCCCCTAAAATAATCCCTGGTACAACCACTCCAACCATCTTCTTATTTTATAAATCCTCATGAACAAGGAATATTAAAGTGGTTGGTTAACCTTCCCAAATACTTATCTCTTCTTTTATGAGTGGGTGTGTGTCCCACTCATGATTCTTCCCTTTGATTTCCTAGAATAAAAAATCTTGATTTCGTTGTTGTGTGACTTGAACCAAGACTTTGATATTGGATGGAAAATTTTCTTGAGATACTTATGGAATTATTTGAGATGTCCATGGAAATAAATAAGTGTGTGTCGAAGAAGATCTTGGAGTGGTATTTTTCCTTGTGGGTGAGAGCCACACTGAAGAAGCCCTGCAATCTCGAATGATCACTCATGTATGATCGTTGAATTTGTAAGATATGTCATGGAATATCAAGTTTGATCTACAAACCATGAGTAAAACATTGGCTTTGGTATGGTTGTTGACTATTTTTTTTACATTAAATATGGGTTGCAGAAAGATGTTGGTTATTGATATTGAAAAAACTTTGGTTTAGTTATGAGAATTGTTGCAAGTCGAGTATCTTAAATGTAATTCCATTGATGTCCATGAGTAAGAAATAATTCTCAAGTTGTTGAGAAGAATACCCTCATGTTCATAAAGTATATAAGGATGGCGTACATGTTCATTTTATCTTTCCAGCACGATATAAGTTTTGGTTCCATTTGTATAAGAGTTAAAAATGTTGGTTATGTGTTATATTCTTCACAAAATTGATCCCATGTATTGTACACTGATATGCTTTGCATATTTGTTTGGCGGTTTTTGGGACACATGGTTTTTGCTGATGGTTTTATAATTATGGTTAAGGAATTAGTGTTTTTGACTAATCTGGGTCAATGGATTAGGGATTTTGGATGTTGTAGGATCCTATATATATTGTATTATAAACAATTAATAAATATGATGAATAGAATATTAGAGGCGTGGCCATAAACAAGTTGTCGATTATCCCGATTTGCGTTTCTAGGGTAAAAATATTTATGTAATGTGTGTATGTGCCAATGCATTTTTTTGTTTTTATTAAGAAATTTTTTGTAGTAATTAATTTTACAAGGTGAAAATATACATTTGGTATCAGATTTTTTATTGGATTTAGGGGGACACCTTTGTGGTTAAGGGTTTGGCTCAGGTTTGTGATAAGCCTTGTTATAGTGGGAGATCTACAATATTGTTGCAGGAGCATCGCTCCACATATTCAAGCACCAACAAAGACAACACATCAGTGCACTAAGAGGGAGTGAATCCCAATGAGGATGCACCAGTCCTTACGAAAATCATCAAACATTTAAAATTTTAATGAGATTAAATGTTTGAGGGCTCAGGGAAATATGAGCCATGTCTTTGAACAAGTTGAAGTTATTGTAAGGTTTAATGTCGCCTTTAAGGGCTGACAGGTTGATGGTTCTAGATCCAATTTAGACTAGATGGCCATTAAATAAAATTCAATGTAATTTATGAGACTTAGGTAGTTGGAGGGAAGGCTCGAGGAACCCCTCTTTGGTAAAAGTTCCTTTTTTTCAAAATTCAAGAGAGTTAGGAGAGTTAGGAAAGAGCTCAAGAGAAGAGAGGAATGTTGGAAATACTAAGACAACTGAGAGGGGGGAGTAAATCAGTTGTTAATGTTCTTAAACAATTTTATGCCTATTAAACTATTATTAATCTTCTCCAAAAGATCATCAAGATTATGCAAGTCATGAACAACAAAAATAGTAAACAACAATCACACATATGATATACCCAGGGACATCTATTCATGAGGAAACCCATAAAGGGATAAAACTTCTTATTCTTTGAATGATATACAGTATTTTATGTTCTGTACATCATCAATCTTTGAGCACCAACACAAAATGAGGCTACGACCTCTTCTTTAACAAGCTGCAACTTGTTGAGAGAACCAACCCTCTGGTTTCTCTAGCACCCACTAGAAGGAAGCACCAACTCCCTGAGTGTTCCATCACCAACTGGATGGAAGCATCAACTTCCAGTCACACAGGCACCAACTTGTATAACAGAGAACAATGATTCTCCCTTGCACCACCCTACCACCCTGGTTTTTCTGGCTGCAACCAAATGGAAGCTACAAATCCCTATGTTCAAGAACCCACTTGAAAATCTGAGGACAAAAATCCTCCCTAGAACCTCCCTACCACCCTGAAATATAAATCTTTTCTATCTAAAATTTATTACAGTGATACAGTATTTATCAATGGCTTACCAGTCTCATCATTGTTCTTCTACACTGCTCTGCTATGCCTGCATCAATGTCTTTCTACTTCTCGTATCTTATTCTAAACCACCCGTTCATCTTATCTTCACACTTTTATTCTTTGTGTTGCCTCTTCATCCTTTACTCTACGTCTCTGATCTTCCCTCCAGATCATGCACAACATCACCTCCTACACTCATGCATCACATGTGAAAAATACGTATGTTCTCTGTTATGTATATATTTCATGCACCATGTCCTCTTCTTGATCATCATTCAAACTCTTCATCTTCTCTGGTGATTATTCTAAGTCCGTTCATCATTAGTGGTCATTATCACTAGATTCTTTGGCTTCTCTGGTAGTTATCCTGAACCTGTTCATCACTAGCAGGCGTTATCCTGACATTATTTTGGTTTCTCTGTCAGTCGCAACTCTTCTTCATCTCTGGTAACTACATTCAGTTGTTTTTGGCTTCTTTGGATTCTAAGCCCCTTCCTTCACGTGACCACTAGCGGTGACCAAACGTATATTCAGAAGGCACTTCCCAATATTGGTCTAGTGAGCACTAGCTCTGTTTCTCTATATGACCTTGGGTGATGATCTCATGTGACCACACGATTGTAGGCGCATCCAAAGGTGGTTTGAATCAAACTACTTTTCACCCTGCAATTCACCTTGAGCCTCCATGTGTCCTTTCTTCAAAACCGTGGTTTTGATTGTGGCCCGCCTTAAACTTTTTAAAGTTCACATGTCTTCAATCCCCACAATGCGATGGGACTGTCGATCTTACGATCTTGATGGTGCTCCTGAGTGGATGGTTCAGATTTGTTCTTTCAGGATCTACAAATCAGATCTAACCTCCCTAAATCAACGACTGTGATTTACTTCATGATCCGGGATCTGGGAGTTTTAAATATCAAACCCTGCTTTTCTCCATACACCAACATTCTGGATTCGATGATTTGTGGACACCAGTCCTTATCAATCGATGGCTCTCCCTCCACTTTGGGAATATGGCCTTTCAACCAGATCGACAGTTCTACGACCCCTTCCTCGATCAACGGTCGAGATCTCCTTTGGGTCTCCGGACTTCTAAAATCTCAAATTTCAAACTTACGCTCTAGATCAGATGACCTAGATTCACTTCAAACGATCCAACGGTTGAGAATGTATTTCGGCTCTTCGAGTCTTCGGGCTTGGGGATTTTCAACATTCAAACTGACGCTCTGGATCAGATGACCCAGATTCACTTCGGATGATCTGATGCTCGAGATCTTATTCAAATGATCTGATGACTGAAGTTTACTTCGGATGATCCGACTGTCTATAATGTACTTCGGCTCTCTGGGTCTTTGTGTTTTGATAATTTCAACATTCAAACTAACACTCTGGATCAGATGGCCCAGATTTGCTTTGGACGATCTCATGCTTAAGGTCTTCATCAGATGATCTGACGAATGAGGTTTACTTTGGATGATCCCACGTTCGACACGTCGCTTCTGGATCAGACGGCCTAGATTTACTTTGGACGATTTGACGATCAAGAATGTATTTTGGCTCTCCAGGTCTCCGGGCTTCAGGAATTTCAAATCTCAAAATGAAACTCTCGAAGTGATTTTTTCGGAGCATAACCTCCTCACATATTTAGACCCAAAACTAATGATGTTTGTTTGATCAAGATATTATATCAATGAATCGATTTTTCTGTGATGTAGCTTTACCTTGGATTAAATCCAATGGCTCTCCATCTTTGCTTATCCTATCGTCCCACTTAATTTGATCTGACAGATTACGGAGATTCGAATACTCAAATTCTCAAATATTTTGCCTTGTTTAACTTACCCTTAAATTAATTTGATCTGATGGCTAACGAAAATTCAGGTGATCGAGATCTCAGATCTCATCCCTTTCTTATCTTGTCCTTCCACTAATTCAATCCGATGGCTGATAGATATGTAGGTGATCGATATCTCATATCTTAGCCCTTGCTTGTCTTGTCCTTCCACTAATTCAATCCGATGGCTGACAGATATTCAGGTGATCGAGATCTTATATCTCAGCCCTTGCTTGTCATGTCCTTCCACTAATTCAATATGACAAATGACAGATATTCAAGTGATCAAGATCTTAGATCTCAACCCTTACTTATCCTGTCCTTCCACTAATTCAATCCAACGACTGAAATGGTATGCCAATTTGGTATGCCACGTGTCCTTGTAGACATGGTCTGCTAACATGGTTCTCCCTGATCTAACGATCATCACATTTTCTCCAGATCTGATGGTCCTTATTCATTTCAGATTTTGGGCTTCTGGTAATTCAACTTTCAAGTTGTCAATTCTTTCAAAGTGAGATTACCTGAACGATAACGTCCTTGCAACTTTTGATGTGAACCAGATGTTATTCGTCGATCATGTTGTTAGATCGATAGTTCGATCTATCTTCGGTGATTCTCTTATTTCTTATCATTTCCTTCCACTTAAAAGTGATCCGACAACTATTGGGTATTCGAGTATTCGAATTGTCAACGGTCCTGGTTTGCACTGTGGAGATGTTGATCCTGATCACGTTTTTGTACTGTGATTTCGCTTCTGAGATTTGATCTCTATTTTCCATCGACATTATTTTTCTTTCCATCAATGACAAGCACACGCTTCCTATAAAACATTCCAACAATCTCCCCCTTTGGCATTGATGGAAACCCTAAAAGGTTGCACCAATCTGCTTGGACACATCCAAACCACACCTTTTCTCCCCCTTTGACATCAATGTCAAAGAAAACATGCTCCCCCTGAGCTATTGTTGTACTTTTCAGAGGTATTAGATATTCAACCAACACATACTCCCCCTGACAGGATGGACTCTCTTAGGTGAGAGAAGGGATGACACCTAGCTTCTGATGGAGATATTCAAATGGTGTCTTGGCTAGGGGTTTAGTAAATATGTTTGCAGTTTGTTCTGTGGAAGGAATATAATTCAATTGAACAACTCTGTTTGTAACCTTCTCTTTGATAAAATTATACTTTATTGGCATATTCTTCATCTTTGAATGGAGAACAGGATTCTTTGAGACACTAATGGAACTGGTGTTATCACAGTGAATTGGAATTGGATCAGTATAAGTTATCTTCAAATCTGCAAGAGTTTGCATCATCCATAAAATTTGAGTGCAGTAAGTAGCAGCAACAATTTACTATGCCTTTGTAGTTGATAATGAAATAGATCCCTACTTATTTCTTAGCCATGCTACTAACGAATAACCTAAGAAGAATGCACCTCCACTGGTGCTCTTTCTCTCATCCAAACAGTTTTCCCAATCAACATCTGAATATGTAGTTAATTGTACATTATGATTTCTAGGATACCAAAGACCATAAGTCATTGTATCCTTCAAATATTTGAATATCCTCTTGACAACTGCTAAATGACTTTGTTTAGTAGCATACTGATAACGACCTACAATTCCAACAACTTGCATTATATCAAGACGAGATGTTGTGATGTACAGAAGACTGCCTATCATTGATCAATATGTTCTTTGATCAACATCAAGTGAAATATCATCTTTACTAAGATTTCAACCAAGCACCATAGGTGTACTAAAAAGAGAGGAATCTTCCATCTGAAACCTCTTTAACATCTCTTTCAAATACTATTCTTGAGAGATAAATATCCCCGCAGAACTTTGATTGATTCATAAACCAAGAAAATATGACAGTTCTCCTATCATGGACATCTCAATCTCGGTCTGCATGGAATTAGAAAACCACTGAAGTGAAGGGTCAATAGTGCATCCAAAAATAATGTCATCTACATAAACCAAAACAACTAATAAATCATCACCTTCATAATTTATGTATATATTATTGTCAACCATACCTTTCTTGAACCCTTTGAAGTGTTTGATTGAAGCAAGTATTCCATACCACAGTTCATAAGGTGTCTTGTCACTGTGTGGTCTGAGGTGAGATTTGTTAAGAATATGGATTGTTGTATGTATTGCTTCTACCCAGTAGGTTTGACCAATGCTCTTCTCATTCATCATTGACCTGGCCATTTGCTGAACTGTTTTGTTTTGCCTCTCAACTACTCCATTTTGTTGTGGAGTTCCTGGGATTGTGTATTCTCTTTTGATCCCAAGTTTATCACATAATTCCTTGAAATAACTTGACATAAATTCTCCTCCTTTGTCTAATCTTACAACCTTTAATCTGTTGTTTGTTTGATTCTCAGTTAAATCCTTAAATATTTTAAATTTCTCAAATGCTTCATATTTTTCTTTGAGAAAAGAAACCCAAGTGAGATTGGATTAATCATCAATGATTAGCATGAAGTAGTTTTCCTTCCCTATTCCTTCCTGTCTTGATGGTCCACATAAATCCATATGAACTAATTGGAGTGGTTTCTCTATTGAAGTAGAGCTCTTGGATTTAAACTAT
>SNQJ01S0038049.1:0-19267 GCA_010110895.2 Picea sitchensis | reverse complement strand
CCATATGAACTAATTGGAGTGGTTTCTCTATTGAAGTAGAGCTCTTGGATTTAAACTATGTCCTGGTTAGCTTTCCTACTTGGTAGGGTTTACACACAGAATCTTATGGCTTTGATATTCTTGGAATATCTTTTACTGCCTCAAGATTTTTTATCTTGATTAAGTGGTCAAAGTTTATATGTCCAAGTCTCTTGTTCCATAACCATCTTTCATCATGTTTTCTTAGATGACACTCTTATCTATATTCTTTAAGGACATATACATTATTATCTGTCCGTGTGCCTTTATCCATCACTTGTCTTGAGTTTACAGACTTTATCTTACAATCTTTGGAAGTGAACACCACTTCACATCCTCTGTCACACATTTGACTTAGACTAAGCAAATTATGTTTCAGCCCATCTACAAGAAGAACATCATGGGTTTTTCCTTTACCATTACTCAATCTCACCATCCCTTTACCCTTGATTTTACCTGGTTCATCATTTCCAAAGGTCACATTTCCTATTTTTCTTTTACTTATATACATAAAATTATCCTTGTCTCCAGTCATGTGCTTGGAACAACCATTGTCTATATACCAGGGGTCTTTTTGTTTTTGAGCTAAAAGTACTAGACCACATTTTTCACTGTCTTTCTTTTTCCATGTGTTGGGATTTCTGACTAAGGGTTTTATCCTTGGATCTTCTTTGTAATTCTTCAGATGGCAGTTTGCATCTTTGTGGTCGAAGTTATGATAGTTATAGCAGTCGATCTCATTATTCAATAGGTCAAAGTACTGATTGGTGAAACTTTGTCTACTCATTGGTTGTTTAGTTCTATGTTGCAAAGATTTTTTATTTCTTGATCTCCTCAGTTGCATGCCTCTAAACTTAATTTGACAATTTGCAATCTTATGACCAAAATTAGAGCAGTAAAAACAGTAACCATGGAATAAATTTTGGTACCTGAAGGATGGCCTTCTTCTTGGTATTTGTTGCTCCATATTCTAATATCATTTTTTTTATCAGGGATCATCTTGTCTTTATTAGCTTTTGGTGGCAGAGTACTCACATGGTCTGATTATCTATTGACTTGGAACTTGATCATCTTTACTAGCTCTTTGCTTTCTGTCTGTTTGTTTCTTGAACCACTTATATAGCCTAAACCAGTCTTCAACAATGGAGATCTTTGTTTTCTCATAATGTTGTTTAGTTTTGTTGAGGCTTTAATGCTTGGAAGATTTTGGAGATATAATGCTTTAAACTTCTCCATCTCTTTCCTGGTTTTTACTACCTCTTCTTCCAAGGCTTCACATCTTGCCTTATTCTTTGATAACTATTGTTTTAGAATGTCCTGTATTTTCTTTGCCTCTTCTAATTCCACTTTTAGTAGGGCACAGTCTTCATTGGTTTTTTTTATTGTCTTTCTCGAACCATATCAACAATTGTTTTTCTTTTTCTTCTTAAATATGAGTCTAGCAATTTCTTCTAGGGAACTGATTAGTTCTCCTTCCAATTCAACCACAACTTCTTCATCATTAACATCACTTACTTTTATTTTATTATCATAATCCTCTTTGTCCATAAGCATAAAGACATTAACCGTATCTTCACAAGAAGAATCATTATCTGTGTCTCTTGAAGAGTCATCATTGTTTACACATAAAATTTTCTTTTTACCAAATCTCTTGGATTTGTACTTCTCTTCACCTTCAGAGTTATAGTCCTTCTTCTTGTGTGGACCCTTATATGCAAAGTGACCTATATTTCCACAATTAAAACATTTGAAGGGAAACTTGCCTTGGTACTTGCCTAATCCTTTCTTTAGTCTTCTCACAATTTTTTCTTCAATTTCATCAAGCTCAGAATCCTCATTCTTATCTTCTTTAAATGATGCTTCTCTAGAGGTGGGTTTATCCTTACTAATCCTCATTTCATAAGCAGTTAGAGTTCCTATAATTTGATCAATAGACAAAGTCTTAAGATCATTTAGTTCTTCTATTGCAGAAACTTTTGGATTAAATCTATTTGGTAGAAATCTTAAAATCTTCAGAACTAAAAATGCGTCTTCAATATTCTCACCAAGACCTTTCATGGAATTCACAAGCTCCTCAACTCTTAAGAACAATTTATTAATTGTTTCATCCTCATTCATCTTTAGTTGTTCAAATTTCAATCTATATGTTTGAAGTTTGGCATCTTTTACATTCTCATTTCCTTCATAACTGCTAATGAGTTTATCCCACATCTCTTTGGCATAATCAAGATGCATTACTTTTACAAATTCAGCTTCAGCAACCCTACTCAAGATAACATTCATTGCCTTTGCATTGAAGCTATATTCTAACTTATCATCTTTTGAAGCTAGCACAACAGGTTTTGTATATCCAGTCTTGACAACATCCCAAACATCAACACCTAAGGTCATAATGTATGTTCTCATTCTAACCTTCCAGAAAGAAAAATGTGTTCCATCAAACAGAGGGGGCTTGTTGGTCGAAGTTCCTTCATGACTTGTCATGTTTAATCTTAATGATCTACCTTTAAAAAAAAGTAACCCGCTCTGATACCAATTGTTGGAAATACTAAGACAACTCAGAGGGGGTGTGAATCAGTTGTTACTATGATTAAACAATTTTATGCCTATTAAAATATTATTAATATTCTCCACTTGATCATCAAGATTATGAAAGTCATGAACAACACAAATAGTAAACATCAATCACGCATATGACATACACAGAGACATATATTCATGAGGAAACCCATAAAGGGAGAAAATCTCTTCTTCTTTGAATGATAGGCAGTCTTTTATGTTCTGTACATCATTAATCTTTGAGCACCAACTCAAAATGAGGCTACAACCTCTTCTTTAACAAGTAGCAACTTGTTAACAGAACCAACCCTCTGGTTTCTCTAGCACCCACTAGAAGGAAGCACCAACTCCCTAAGTGTTCCAACCCCAACTGGATGGAAGCATCAACTTCCAGTCACACAGGCACCAACCTATATAACAGATAACAATGGTTCTCCCTTGCACCACCCTACCACCCTGGTTTTTCTAGTTGTAACCAGATGGAAGCTACAACTCCCTGTTTTCAAGAACCCACTTGAAACTATGAGGACAACATTCCTCCCTAGCACCTCCATACCACCCTGAAATATAAATCTTTTCTTTCTAAAATTTATTACAATGATACAGTATTTATCAATGGCTTACCAGTCTCATCATTGTTCTGTTACACTGTTCTGCTGCACTGCTCTACTCTGCCTCCATCAGTGTCTTGCTACTGCTTGCATCTTCTTGCACACCACATGTTTAGCTTCTCTTCACACTTTTATGCTCTATGTTTCCTCTTCATCCTTTACTCCGCGTCTCTAATCTTCCCTCCAGATCATGCAAAACATAACCTCCTACACTCGTGCATCACACGCAAAAAATCCCTATGTTCTTTATTATGCATATATTTCACGCACCAATTCCTATGCCTGATCATCACTCGAATGCTTCATATTCTCTGGCAATTATTCTAAATTCTTTCATCATTAGTGGTCATTATCACCAGAATATTTGGCTTATCTAGCAGTTATCCTGAACCTGTTCATCATTAGCGGGCATTATCCTGAGATTCTTTTGGCTCCTCTAGAAGTCGCAAATCTTCCTCATCTTTGATAACTACAGTCAGTAATTTTTGGCTTCTTTGGCTTCTAAGCCCCTTTCTTCACGTGACCACCGACGATGACCAAACACATATTCAAAAGGTGCTTCCCAATCTCGGTCTATTGAGCACTAGCTTCGTTTCTCGATATTACCTTGGGATATGATCTCATGTGACCACACAATTGTGGGCGCTTCCAAAGGTGGTTTGAATCAAAATGATTTTCACCCTACAATTCACCTCAAGCCTCCATGTGTCCTTTATCCAAAACCTTGGTTTCGATTGTGGCCCACCTTCAAATTTTTAAAGTTCGCACATCTTCAATCCATGCAATGCGACAGGAATGTCGATCTTACGATCCTGATGGTGATCCTGAGGAGATAGTTCATATTTGTTCGTTCACGATCTACAGATTAGATCTAACCTCCCTAAATCAACAGTTGTGATTTAATTCATGATTCGGGCTCTAGGAGTTTCAAATCTCAAACCTTGCTTTTCTCTGTACGCCAACCTTTCGGAGTCTATGATCTACAGGCTCCTTTCCTTCTCAATCAATGTCTCTCCCTCCACTTCGGGAATTTGGCCTTTCAACCAGATCAATGATTCTACAGGCCCTTCCTCGATAAATAGTTGATATCTCCTTCGGGTCTTCGGAATTATGAAATCTTAAATCTCAAACTTACACTCTGGATCAGACGAACCAGATTCACTTCAGACGATCCAATGCTTGAGTTATTTTTTAGATGATCTAATGACTGAGATCTACTTCGGATGATCTGATGGTCGAGAATGTATTTCGGCTCTCCGAGTCTCCGAGCTTCGATAATTTCAACATTCAAACTGATACTCTGGATCAGATGGCCTAGATTCGCTTCAGACGATATGACGCTTAAGATATTCTTCGGATGATCTGACGACTGAGTTTTACTTCGGATGATCCAACGATCGATAATGTACTTGGTCTCTCTGGGTATTCGGGTCTCCGGGCTTCGGTAATTTCAACATTAAAACTAACGTTGTAGATCAAATGGCCTAGATTCACTTCGGACGATCTGACGCTTGAGGTTTTATTCAGATGATCTGACGACTGAGGTTTACTTCGGATGATCCGACAGTTGACACGTCTCTTCTGGATCAGACAACCCAGATTTACTTCGGACGATCTGACGGTCGAGAATTTATTTCGTCTCTCCAGGTCTCTGGGCTTCGGGAATTTCAAATCGCAAAATGAAACTCTCGAAGTGATTTTTCTGGAGCATAACCTCCTCACATATTTAGACCCAAAATGAATGATGTTAGTTTGATAAAGATCTTAGATCAACGACTCGATGTGTCTTCGATGCAACTTTTCCTTGGATTAAATCCAACGGCCCTCCATCTTTTCTTATCCTATCCTTCCACTTAATTTGATCCAATGACTGACAGAGATTCAGATACTTGAATTCTCAAACCTTGTGCCTTGTTTAAATTACCCTTCAATTAATTTGATCCGACAGCTGACGAAAATTCAGGTGATCGAGATCTCAGATCTCATCCCTTGCTTATCCTATCCTTCCACTAATTCAATCTGATGACTGAAATATATTCAGGTGATCGAGATCTTAGATCTCGGCCCTTTATTATCCTATCCTTCCACTAATTCAATATGACGGCTGACGGATATTCGGGTGATCGAGATCTCAAATCTCATCCCTTTCTTATATTGTCCTTCCACTAATTCAATCCGACAGCTGGCAGATATTCGGTTGATCGAGATCTCAGATCTCATCCCTTGCTTATCCTGTCCTTCCACTAATTCAATATGATGAATGACGTGGTCTGCCAACTTGGTCTGCCACATGTCCTTGTAGACATGATCTGCTAATGTGGTTCTCCATGATCTAATGGTCATCGTATTTTCTCCAAATATGATGGTCCTTATTCATTTCGGATTTCGGGCTTCGGGTAATTCAAATTTCAAGTTTCCAATTCTTCCGAAGTGAGATTCCCCGAACGGTAACCTCCTCGCAACTTTTGATGCGAACCATATGTTTTTCGTTGATCATGTTCTTATATCGATGGCTCGATATATCTTCGGTGCTTCTCTTCTAGCTTATCCCGTCCTTCCACTTAAAAGTCATCCAACAACTATCGAGTATTCAGGTATTCAAATTCTCAATGGTCCTAGTTTGTCCCATGGAGATGTTGATCCTGATCACGTTTCTGTACTGTTCTTTCCCTTATGAGATTTGATCTTTGTTTTCCATCATCATTGTTGTTCTTTCCATCAATGACAAGCACATGCTTCCCGTAAAACATGCCAACAAGGAAGTTGAGACTATGTTGTAGTCCATCCCTGTAAATTCTGTAAAAATTATTTAGTTTTAATATAAAGAACAAAATTCCATGTTTTATGAGTTTATGTGTGTATATGGTTTCATATCAGAGTTTCTGAATGCATTTGAATGATTTATGTGTATATGTCTACGTATGTTTTTATTTCATGTATATTTCATTTGCAGGATGAGATAGACTTCTATATCTTTGTGGATTTATGAGTAGTTCCGGGCTCTCAGGCTTGTTCAAGGAATGCACACCAGATTTAGTGAAAACTATGTGAATCCGATGTAAGGAGTGCACTTGAAATCTGTGTCAAGTTCAGAGAAGAGTGTGCCAAGTGGGCACATTAGAATAGTTCCAAACTCAGAAAAGGATGAATATTGTGCTAGTGACTGCACACCAGAGTGGTTGAAAACTCAGTGAAGCCAATGCAAGGAATGTGTTTTGAAGTCTGTATCAAGTTCAAGGAAGAGCATGCTAGCTGGGCACACCTGAATAATTCATTAATCTTAGAAGGGAATACATACTAGAGTTGTTGAACACTCTAAAGAATACTTACCAGAGTTACTGAATACTCTGAGGGCTCTTCAAGGAGTGCATTGAGCAGGCACAAGGAGTGCGTGAGAACTCTAGTTTCATTTATGTGAGAAGGTTTCCAAAAGGTTACACCAGAAAGAAAATCTCATGAGGAGTAGTACAATTCTACATAGAGAGCGCAAGGAGTGTGCAAGGGAACTTTTAAGAGTTCAAGATTCAAGGAGGTGAAGCCAGTGCAAAGAGTGAACTGAGAAACATTACATAAGTCCAAAATATCAGGAGGGCAAGCACAAAATTCCAGGAGAGCACAATAATCCCTTTGAAGGAACAAAGGGTCGATACCCTTAGAAAAGTTGAGCAAGTTAAAATATCAAGAGAGTTAGCATCATCATGCACATAAAGGCCTATGCAAGGAGTGCATAAGGAAGAGACAGTATGAGTCCTAGACTGTGAAGGAACCGCAAGGTGAGCGCAAGGAGGACTTATTTCAAAGTCCAAAGCTCAAGAGGAGTAGGGTTTTCCCAAGAACGCAAGAAGAGGCCAACAAAAAGACCCACAAGAGAGAAACATTAAAAGGGTCGATCCCCTTTGAAGTTTTAAATAATTTCAAGATGAGGAGGTGTACGAAGAGAAAAGGTCGAGCCTTCGAAGTTTATTGAAAATTCCTTCATTGAAAGGAAAGCGAAGTCAACAGAGGCGGAGCTACAACTATCGTTGGATCAACTGTCGGGATAATTTTGGACCGTTGGATCAAAGTCAAGTGGAAGGAGGATTTCACACAAAGGGGAATAGATCCTCATCATTATATCTAGGCGTGAGGATCGATAGTTTTCCAATACAGGTAAGTTTCTTGTAGTTTAATCTTGCAAGTCGTTAAGACTTCGTGTGTTCAACATAATTCTTGTGGGAAAAGCATGGAGGAGTCCAGGTCCCTGAAGGCCTGAACTCATCATGACCTTTCATTCACAGGACACATGTCAGTGGATATAGAGATTCGGTGGATTGGCACTCTGGAGGAGATAGGGTGCATAGTTGGACAGACACCTGGAGTTCTGAGGAGATAGAACTCATCTCAGTTGTAGATCGGAAAGGAGACACATGGAAGACGGAGGAGAACTCTTATATTTTTCTAGTCAAGGAGGAAAGGGGTGCTAAGACTCGCAAGACGTCGAATAACCAGAGTCTGAGATTAATTCGGGGTCGTCCATTGACAAGACACGTGTCAATGGATCGTCAAATCCAGAAGGTTAGATCCCAAGTATTTCGGTAGTCACGTATTCGAGAGGAAGTGGCAGTCAAGCAATGAAAACATCTGAAGCCCAAAGCCCAGAGTCATTGTGAGTTGTTGATCTCAGCGCAATATGGGTCGTTGATCCTTACCAACATTTGGGTGTTCATGATTCTATGACTCCAGAGGATTGTTGGTGTTGTGCATAAGAAAAGGATGAAGCCCTTAGTGTAAAGGGCACGTGAGTCATTTATCTTTAGGGGAATGCAGATTCATCCAATCAGATTCGGAGTTAGTAACTTCACGAAGGTAAGGAGTTGGAGTGGTCCAAGCTCCCGAAATTATGGAGTGGCGGAGAAGATATCGGTCGTTAGTTTGTTGAGGATTATGGTCCATTGATCTCACAAGTGGTCCACCAGTTCATGAGATCATGTATTCGGAGGAGTAGATGTGGTGAGATAGCATCAAAGTAGTGTGTTTCGGCTAGCGCTTAGCTCCAACCTATGGTCATATGATGTTTCCACCGGTTGAGAAGGGGGCCAGTGCCAAATTTTGTTAAAAAGGGGAGTTTGGGCCAAAATTTCATCCCAAAGCTACATGTTGGATCCTCGCTAGCTATTTTGATGCACGGGGGAAGAAAATAAGGGAGTTGTGTTTGTTTTTGGGGGCTCGTCAGGGCCCTAAGAGATGATTCAGCTCCACTTTTGAACAATCCTTAGATAGAAAGGTCGCGCGGGCCCCAGGTGAAGGTGGGGGTCTACCTCAAGTGGTATTAGAGCCTTATTTTATTTTAAGGTAATAGGACGGAGGAAATTTTTGTTTGATACCAACAACTGGTATTAGAGCCTAATTTTATTTTTCAGGTAGAAGGAAGGAGAGAATCTTGGTCTGATACCATCAAATGGTGTCATAGCCTAATTTTTGTCTATAGACAATAGGAAAAGGATGAAAAATCAGAGTATTGTTTCTCTGTGAAGACTATTGCAAGGTGTGCAGTAGTCGGTAGACAACCAGGAGGGATGTAGGAGAAATTTGGTGGTGCTCTTAGTTGCAAAGTAGACAACAGATAACCAGGTGGGCTGAAGGTGAAGAGAAGAATGGCTACTGAAGGCCAGAAATGGGGTCAGAGAAAATACCACCATCAAGTGAACAACACAGAGAAGGATAAAGAGCTCAAGGACATCCAAGAAAATCTTGACAGGATAATTTTGAAGATACAACAAGAATCCCACGTACATTGGAGGTACGAGTGGCCCATGAAGTAGAGGGCTAGATGGCCTATCCAACAGTTGGTTTCCAAGAGGAAACAACAAGTGTTGAAGAGGTGGTTGAGGCATGATGAAAACATCAGTGTCGTGGAGGATATGGTTTGTGTTTGCGAGCTAAAGGTTGGAGAAAACCTCAATGATAAGGAAGAGAGATCAGTGGAAGATCTTGTAGATGCTAGGAGGGCAGCAATGAACTTTCAAATTTATAGGTGGCCAATGAGATGAGTTCAATTGGACATATCATAGACTTCCAAGAGGGAAGAGGTGGAATTTTATATTTCTCGGAGGGAAATGATCATAGATCAGTGAGGGATCTCACAGACTGCCAGGAGGGAAGAAAAAAAGTTTCAATTTTCCAAATGGGAAAGGATAATGAAGTGAGATTGTATAAAAGTCTCCTGGACTCGGTTGAGAGTTTATACCAACAAGGAGTGTTGGCATAAGAATAATAATAGGCTGGAGATAATCCTCATGAGCATGAGAGTTCATGTGGACTTGCAGACCACTTGAATGAAGATGATGAGAAGTTGAATACTTTGACCCTGAAATAGGATAAATTTCATCCTGAGGAGAAGCTGGATGAAGCTAGATTTGTATTAGCACAAGCAAACGTAGTGGAGATGATAGAAGGAGCACTGTCAAAAGATATTATTGAACAAAAACTCACTGACACTTCTATAGAAGTGGAATCGGTAGTGGAGTGGCAATTTAATGCCATGGCAGATAAAAATTTCATGGGGGATGAAGAAGATCGACCCATTTAGGTGTGTGATGAGAAGGAGATGCAACAACAGGGTAGGATGAAAAATAAGAGCCAGCATGTGAATCATCTGGACGAGGATATTGAGGAGATCAGAAGGTTGTTTTTGAAGTCAGCATAGTAGGCCACCAGCAGTGGGGAGAGATGGAACAGAGAAGAGTCTGCAGTAGTAGAAACAACAACAAAGAAGAGGAGCGAATGAAAAACTCTGCATAAAAGTATGGGACCATGGAGGATTTCAGCCACAAAGAAGCCATGAATCGGAGCTCATGAAGTTTTTCAGCGCGGGATTATGTTGCAGGAGCATTTCTCCAAGTCTTCAAGTGCCAGCAAAGACAACGCATCAGTGCACTAAGAGGGAGCGGATCCCAAAGAGGACATGCCAGTCCTTACGAAAATCAACCTACATTTAAAATTTTAATGAGATTATATGTTTGAGGGCTCAGGGAAATCCAAGCCATGTCTTTAAATAGGCTGAAGTTATTGTAAGGTGTAATGTTTCCTTTAAGGGATGACACGTTGATGGTTATAGATCCAATTCGGGCTAGATGGCCATTAAATAAATTTCAATGTAATTTATGATAGTTAGGTAGTTGGAGGGAAGGCTCGAGGAGCCCCTCTTTGGTAAAAGTTATTTGTTTTCTAAATTCAAGAGAGTTAGGTGAGTTATAAGATGAGTTAGGAGAGAGATCAAGAGAAGAGAGGAAGTTGAGACTATGTTTCAGTCCATCCCTGTAAATTCTGTTAAAATCTTTTAGTTTTAATATAAAGAACAAAATTCCATGTTTTATGAGTTTATGTGTGTATATGGTTTCATATGAGAGTTTCTGAATGCATTTGAATGATTTATGTGTATATGTTTATGTATGTTGTTAGTGCATGTATATTTCCTTTGCAGGATGAGATAGACTTCTCTATATTTTTGGATTTATGAGTAGTTTTGGGATCTCAAGCTTGTGCAAGGACTGCACACCAGAGTTAATGAAAACTCTATGAAGCCAGTGCAAGGAGTGAACTTGAACTCTGCTTCAAGTTCAAAGAAGAGTGTGCCAGGTGGGCACACCAAAACAATTCCAATCTCAAAAAAGTAGGAATACTGTGCTAGTGAATGCACACCATAGTGGTTGAAAACTTGGTGAAGCCAACACAAGGAATGTGTTTTGAAATCTATCTCAATTTCAAGGAAGATCGTTCCAAGTGGGCACACCAGAATAATTCCTTAAGCTGAGACGGGAAGACATACCAGAGTTGTTGAACACTTTGAAGAAGACTTACCAGAGTTAGTGAATAATCTGAGAGCTCTACAAGGAGTACATTGAGAAAGCACAAGGAGTGTGCGAGAACTCTGGTTTGAGTTCTGTGAAAAGGTTTCCAAAAGGGAACACCAGAAATAAAATCTCAGGAGGATCAATGCAATTATGCATAGAGAGCATAAGGAGTGAACAAGTAATATTTTAAGAGTTAAGGATTCAAGGAGGTAAATCCAGTGCAAAGAGTGCATCGAGGACCATTACAGAAGTCCAAAATCTTAGGAGGGTGAGCGCAGAGTGCCAGGAGAGCACACAAATTCCTTTGAATTAAAAAAGGGTCGAAACCCTTAGAAAAGTTGAGAAATTTCAAAGCTCAAGAGTTTTAGCATCGTCATGCAAAGAAAGGCCTATGCAAGAAGTGCAGAAGGTAGAGACAGTCTGATTCCTAGACTATGAAGGAAGCACAAGGTGAGTGCAAGGAGGACTTATTTAAAATTCCAAATCTCAGGAGGAGTAAAAATTTCCCAAGAACGCAAGAAGAGGCCAAGAGACAACCCCACAGGAGAGAAACATTCAAAGGGTCGAGCCCCTTTGAATTTTTAAAGAATTTCAAGCTCAGGAGGAGTAGCACAAGCAAAGGCTGAGCCTTCGAAGTTTATTTAAAATTCCTTTGTTGAAAGGAAAACATAGTCAACAAAGGATGAGATACAACTATCTTTGTATCAGTTGTCGGGAGAAATCTAGACCATCGGATCAGAATCTAGTAGAAGGAGGAGAACACATGAAGGGGAATAGATCATCACCATTGTATCTAGGTGTTACACAATATTTTAGTCACCCTAGTAATGTTTCTACAAGCATGTCCTCGGGCTCCCAAAAGAACCTTTCTTCACGAGGAAAACGATTGGCTTCCTCTTCTACAAAAACTTGTTAAGAAAGGTCACCGCAGGTCAAGCATAAGATACAGTGTGGTGATGATTGATCGCTACAGTCTGTCCTGGAACTGGTGTGTGACGTTTCCTCAGGCTGACCTATAGCCAGGGTGTGGTGATGTTGAAAGACTAATAAAAGGTCAAAGTTCAAAAAGGTTCTAGAAGGGGATCTTCTAGAACATGAGGTGGCGTCCGTATGGTTGGGATCCTACTCGCTTCTCTAATTTGGTGGGATCATCCTAATATATTTAACCATATTTCCTTCTCCTATATAATGATGGGTTTCTCATGGAAAAGGTTAAGAAAGGAATTAATGAAGGAGTAGGATGAGAACTGTGTGAGGAATTCTACTTCAATTGATGCTTGACGTCTTCATTTGTCCATCAAGTTATTGTGGATCTTCTTCATGCAAGTTAAATTGGAGCAAGTGTGTGTGTTGGAACAAAGGGCCACTCAAAAGGGAACCTTGCAACATCAAGGTTGTTTGGTTGTATCTTCCACTTTTACTTAATATAATACAATGGCATGTTTCTTTCCCATAAAATAATTCTCATTTTATTACATGACTCGTTGATCACATGTATAAGTTTTCATTGAATATACTATTGTTTCTTTCACTTGAGTTAGTTTGTGTCATTGTAGATCCAATATCACAAGAGCATTGAAGTGGAGCAAGGAGAAAAAAGATATAAGGAAGCGATATTCAAATTTATGTCACTCATCTCTTGTTTGATAGTAAATTTGATGGTTAGAGCTTAGGGAAAGAGCCATGTCCTTCCTTGTTTTGTTCTAGATCTAGGTGGATCTAGGGAGATCAGTTTATGTCCGCATTTACTGATTAATCCAATAACAAAATTGGCAACTCCACTAGGGATATGACTTGTTTTTGGTTTTTTGTTGTCCATTTTCCCTTAGCCTACCTCCTTTCATTTTAATCCAGTCTTTGAGTGTGTGGGGGATCCATCCAGACTCTCTGGATATGAAAGTTCATTTAGACTCTTTGTCCTTTTTCCAATTTTTCTTTGTTTACAAAAATAACCGCATTGTATCCCATATGCAGCCTGGGACGTCCCTGGATCATCGCACCCCTCATGTTCATACTAGCACGGAATCTTTGCATCCTGCCCCATATCTAGCCTGCAGAAACCTCAAATCGATGCACTATGCCTTATTGCTAGGCTGCGACTTTTCCTGTAGAATTTATTGGATTAGGTATTTTTTTCTTCTGTCACCCAGTTTTGTTTTGATCACCTGGGATGAACATTTGGTGCCAGTATATGATTGTTTTCTAAGTTTAAGACTTTTCATTGATTGGTTTTCAGGGATTGAAATCCCTTCTTTGTCATTTTACAAGTTTTTACTTCTTGATTTTTGTCAACAAGGATATAATCTCTGGATTTAGATCTGAGTGCTTGATTGATAAAAAGTATTTGATTTGATTTCAATTTTTGGATTGTTTGCATTTTCTGGATTGCTTATTGATTGGAAAGTCATTTTCGTTTTCATTCAGTGAAACATTTTCTTGTCATCTTTATTTTTATCTTCATTGAAATTTTGATTTGGGTATTTGTTGAGTATTTCTATTTTCTTTGATTACTTTTCCTTTCTTCATTATATCCCTGACTTGGTTTTGGAAAGGAAGAATTAAATTCATTTATTCTTTTTAAGTAATCATTCATAAGAAAAAAAATTGCATTCAATTTTTTTTTACAAGCGAACAAATTGGGAAATTTCATTGCTTATGATTGTTTGAAATCATGTTCAGTCAAGAAAAAGAAATTACATTTCGTAGCTTTCATGTTTCTGGAAAAATACTTTCTCCCTACTGTAATTATAGTTCATTGAATTTAAATATTGCATCATTCATCTCTTCTTGCATTTTATTGGGTGAAGTTCTCATACAACATCAGTTTCATCTCCATCTCCCTCTTGTGTAAACAAAAGCCTCTAAAACATTGTGTAATTGTAAAATTTAATTAGTAAATTTTATTTTCTAGGGCTCTTTTACACCAACATTAGCTAGGCTAGTGCTTTGGAATAGGTTGTGAGGCACAATCTCCAAATCATAAAACACATTGTAGCATCTTGTGATAGGGAGTGTTCAAATCTACTAGAAACATTTTGTCCTGGGAATCCCTTCCCACACAAGGGTCAAACCTGAGGTCACATGAAGGTTGGCAGCGTTACTCACCCTGCTTTGTTGGTCTTGGTGTATATATTGCATGTATTACGGGCGTCACTTAAAGGTATACCCACAATTATGAGTGGAATCCTTTTGAATTGATTTTGGGCTAGATACCCTACCCTTGCGTGTGGATCAGAATTTTGATTGTTTCCCTAGGAATCATTATTGTTCTTAGTAGCCTTAGTAGCCTATCTCTTTAGGGTCTTACATGAGGTGATTATGGAGGGGCAAGTCTTCACGGTACCTAGAATTGGTGTTGTCCAGACTCACTCAGGCTCCTTGGAGGGTATACCCATGATTATGTGTGGGAGCTTGCACCAGGGTGTAAGTCCCTTAAGCAGGTCGTCAACATAACTTTTCCACCTACTCTATCATAGCCCCTTCTTGACTTGACTTTGCAACATTGGATTTCATCACCAACTAGTGACTTCGAAATAACAAGGTTTGTTTGCTTGGTTTGATTTCTAGATTTTATTAGCGAGTGTTGTTTGTTTCCGTAGTTGGCCACAGATTTTTTCCGTAAAATATTTGGTTCAACCAACATTGACCCTCCATGTCGTTCACGTAGGATGCAAGGGCTACCCTCGCAATATCTGGAAGGTTATCTCCCTTTTCCTTCTAATTCACCAGGGGGATATCCTCAGCAGATGGCGGTCCAAGACACTTTAACCTCTTTAGAAAATTTCCAAATTATTTTCGATTCTCTAAAGGTTTTTCGACTTCCCCAAACTTCGTTACCATATTCTAGATATGAGAGACCTATTCTTCCGATGAATTCATCAGGAGAACTTGTTGTTGAAAATTATAGAATACCGACCCGACCTCATACAAGCCCTGGGGTTGAGAATCCCCTTTTGTCTAGTGACATATTTGGAAACCTGCCTCGCACGGTGCGTGACCTTTATGACAACTTGGGGGCAGGTCATGATTCACCTATCGTATCACAACTACCCAAAACATTTTTTACCTACACAATACCTATAGACAACTTTTCTGGTACAACTAGAAATATCACTGTCATTTTAGACACACAATTAGTTGGTCCTAGCTCGACTTTTTCTCTCCAGATGGCCCATTCTACTATGCTCCCACACACTATGAATATTACTACCGGGAATGTGGTGGTTAACCAAGCTCCCATTGGCACACCACTCTCTTCTAGACCTATCCCATGACTTCCTCCTGGGTATCACACTTTGAATCCTTCCATCGTCGTCCCTACCCAGGTTCCATACGGATTTTCTAGACTTTTTGTTCCACCTGGGTACAATGTTGTTGCTAGTTTTGTTCCTACACCTTCCTAGGTCCTCTCTAGAGGGTCTTATCCACCTTTTATTAGGGGATTTGGCCCAAGTGGCTCCAATCCAATTAGCAGCACCCATCATCCGTTCACTTCTAGTTACGAAATTCTCGTTGGAGGGAAATCTCATGCTAGGGGGAAACCTCAATTTGGGGGTCAACCTCAGACTGGGGCACCAACATATGTTGAGGGACAACCTCTACTTGGAGGAAAACCTCAGGTTGGACTCTATAGCCCACTGTATGGACAGAACACACCAGGATCACTAGCCCAACTTTGGAACCTTCTTGCCCAAGGAAATCCACAATCATCTGGAGGGAAACAACCTCAAGTCAACTCTTTTGTACCCCCTCACTCGGACCAACCATATCCAGGTTATTTGAATCCCGCTTGGGGTCTACATGTTTACTCTAGTGTCCCTTTTCAAGGGAACATTTCCAACCAACCCAACCCTTTGGTCTATACGCCTCCAAATCCTCCATGACAGAATCTGTCAGGACTCTCCACTTACATGAAGACTACTTATGGTCCTATTGGTATACCGACGGGACTTCCTCCCCAAAGTCACTAGTATCCTCACGTGAATAGACAACTTCCTTTTTTAGCCACTTTAGATTTACCTGACTTGTCTAGAATATTGAATGATCCTATCTTACATTCTCCCCATTGGCCCATTATACTAGCCAAATTACCATCCGACATTCCCAAGTTTGGCGATCGACCGAGAGAAGACCCAAACAATCATGCCTTTCACATTTGGTGTTCGTCCAACTCTTTGATGGATGACTCCATTCAATTACGACTCTTCCAACAAATGCTCACGGATTCGGCTACAAAGTGGTACATAGAATTACTGTGAGGCTTCTTTAACAACTTCAATACCCTAGCCATGGATTATCTCACACATTACCAACTGCCAATCCGCTACAATATAGGAACCAAGATTTTGAGTTCCTTTAAGAAATATTCTGACACTCACATTTCTGATCACATTCATGAGTGGAGACGGAGGAGACGCTTGATCAAAATCGACCTTCTAATCATTCATTAGTAAAATCGCCTGTGATATTTCCATGGGTGGAGTTGTCACTGAAGAGCGGGCAATCAGTCGCACTCAGTACCTAGATCTCATTTATTCACAAACGATAACTCTTTACGACTTGATGCCTAATGCTCCTCGCCCTTCTACCACCACTACCTCAACAACCCCAACAACTTCTCATGTTGTTGATGGTGTGATTGGTACTTTCCATGATGATGCTAAATCCATGCCAACCGCTCACACTAATCCAAAATATACTTCTTCTAATGTTCAAAGTGCTATGAATCCTACTCCTTCGATCGATAAAACTTATGAGGTTAACTCTGTTCAATCCACCCCTTCCGGCAAAAATAAATCTAAAAAAGAAAAGGGTAATAACAAGGAGAATGGAAATTATAACATACAATCCGAAAAAACCAAAATGAAACCTGTTGATGATAAGGATAATCATAAACCTCAATATCCTTTCCTTATCTATGGTGACGATCACTACACGAAATATTGTCCAAGACGTGTCTAGCTTACTAAGTTCCTTCAAGGGACCGAGAAGCCTCTCACACTAGTCATTTTGTCACAACCTTTCCCTTCTCAACAACAAGCCCAATTGGTCATTCATGACCAAACCTCTCCTTCCACCACTTTGTATGTCATTATGTGTACTGGTGATTCTAAAAATAACGACGTTGCAATCACCACTCGGGCCAAAGACTATTCTCCTTCAAAGGAGAAAGTTGATGATTTACCACCTCTGTTGGTTCAACTACCTCCCTCAACTTCACCTCCAAACAATCCTCTTCATCTCGAATGATCAGGTATTGACATAGTTCTCTGCCCCCCTCCAAAGGGTGTTGTTCGAAAGTATTCCTTTAATCCTCATGCACGTTCTTCTCAAAACTATAGTATTGTAGAAGATCTTGCACAAGCACCCTCTGCGATGCCAGCTCTCGAAGTCCTTCAAAGTTGGCATGCTCAATGGAAGGCAATGTTAAAGGCCATTGGTGGAATTGATCCCACAGATATGAATTTGATAATCTTTGACCTAGAAGATCACATTCCAAGGCTACCCCTTAATTAGCATTTCAGATCCAAGTTGTTATAGAGAACAAGAATATCTATAGAACCATTATTGATGAGGGAGGCTCGACGTGCGTTATGTCTGTTACATGTTGGAAAGCCATTGGCTCTCCTCTCCTCACTGAATCACATAATACACTTAAGGCCTTCAATGGTTCTAGTTTTAAACCCTATGGTGTTCTTCCTTCATTGTCTATTACGTTGGAAGGAAAATCGGTCAATGTTGAAGTCGAGGTCTTTGATGCACCTCTTGATTATAACCTCTTACTTGGACGTAGATGGATTGATTCAATGCGTGTAGTTCTATCTACCCTTTTTCATGTGTTACATTTCCCACATCAAGGAAAGATCGCTACTGTCGACCAACTAGCCTTTTTCAATTCCGATTCTTGTACTAGCAACGTTCCATTTATCTCGAAAACACCTCCCAGGTACGAGAATGTCGGTGTGGGGATTCTAAACGATTCAACTTTGATGGGTACATTCCCAATCCCACCACCCTATATTCCACCTACTTTTGTCGCCTCAATAAACATGATTTCCACCTATTCTCGTGAAACCCCCACGTCTCATGACCCGTGGATTGTACCTAACCCCGGTTTAATCCTCTTATCAAGTCATTCAATCGGCAACCCCTTCCACTCCCTCTCTTTTTGATTCATATCCCGTTCTGTTTCACGTAATATTTCCTATGGATAAGATTATCATGTCAGTTATGTCCATGGAAGACATCGCATGGGATGATGGACATCATCGTTCCATTCTCTTCGTAGAGAAACAAACCATAGAGAGTTACTAACGGATTTCGACTACGCCGACTATTGTTGCCATTTCCTATGTTCCTGAGTCAACACACGATGTGCTCTACGAAGGGAACCTGAGTAACATTTCACCCATCGTTCCTCTTGACATATTCATTAAACCTAGAGTCATCAAAAATGTTCACATCAAAGCCTCATGTTCTGCCGCTGAAGTCATCACTTATAAAGTTAGCTGAAGTCGTCACTTATAAAGCCATTTTTCAAGAATTTAGTGACGTTTTTGCTTGGAGCTACGAAGAAATGTCGGGCATTGACCCTGATATCATTGTGCATGAAATTAATACCTACTTGGACGCTAAACCTGTCCGACAAATACTTCACCCAGTCCACCCTCGTAAACCTGCTGCTATCAAGATCGAAGTTGAAAAACTTCTTAAGGGTGGATTTATCTATCATGTAGCTTTAATTGATTGGGTATCTAATCTAGTTTCGGTCAATAAGAAACAAGGAATGATCTGTGTATGTGTCGATTATAGGGATATCAATAAATCTTGTCCTAAGGAAGATTATCCAACCCCCTTCATTGACCATAACGTCGACGATTGCGTTAGGAGAGAAATATTTTCCTTAATGGATGGCTTCTCCGGCTATAATCATATTAATATTTTTCCCACGGATCAACACAAGACTACTTTCATTTGTCCTTGGGGTACCTTTTCCTACCAGAAACTACCTTTCAGTTTGAAGAATGTTGTGTTGGAAAATGTTTAACAGGTAGCATATGTTTGTCATTGATGGCAAGTACAGCAATGAAGATGGCATGGGTGCAGGAAGAATGTACAAAGGATTGTTGGCATGTTTTACAGGAAGCATAGACTTGTCATTGATGGCAATTACAACAGTGAAGATGACAGGAAAACAGAAGACAAAGGAAATTAAGCTCAGGAGGAATAGCAGTCTTATATGTGCAA
>SNQJ01S0038048.1:65910-81542 GCA_010110895.2 Picea sitchensis | reverse complement strand
GGGGTTTGATTGTTTTTACTATGATATTAGCGCATCTGATTAGATGATATGATATGGATATATTCTAACATGATTTGTTGACGATGCAGGTTGACGATAGATTGCTGACCAGACTCACATGTGGAGTAAAGGGGTCACGCACAACTACCAGAGATGTTGAGAGAGAGGTGTGGACAACAACCCTACCACATCCTACTAGCACTCCCGTCGTGGCTCGAACTGTAGGTTAACGATTACCTAGTTCGAGAGGACCCATGATGCCGTGACGAAAGACTGCGACAGTCACTCATGATGATTCTAAGGGGCGTGCAATAAGGCAGGGGCCTTATTCCTTAGAGGCCCTTAGTCTCCCACAAGTTCACTTGGCGGAGTTTTGACTCCAGGGGTTTTTGATGTCTACCAAGTCAATCAAGAGGCGAGTGGCACCCTTGGAGCACGTAGTGCATCCTGAAGGGCACGTCGCGCAAGGAAACAGATGAGGTGAGTGGCACCCTTGGAGCACCTATTGCATCCTGAAGGGCACGTCACGTTGTTTTGATAAATGAATGAACCTAGTCGGCCTTAGGATGAACAATGTGATAAGATTAAAAAAATAAAAAAATAAAACATTTTCCCTTATAAAATGTCGCCCTTCATGAAAATCAAGGTCTAGGTCTAAATCATGCAAGTGGTAATTAATTGGAATAAAATTGGAATAAAATTTAAAGAAAAAAAATAATTGGAATAAAATTTAATTTAAAAAAAAATACTAATTAAATGAGAAAAGGGAAAAAGGGTTAATTTCCATACCTGCCTTTTTGAGTCCTAATTAAAAGGGGAAAGAGGGAAAATCTAAAAATTAGGAAACTAGGAAAAGAGGTAAAATTAAAAAGTGAAAAAGGGGAACATAAGGGAAAAAGTGGAAAGTCAAACTTAAAAAGGTATCTACCATTTAAGAGCTTTCTAATTTAAACTGAACTAGCAAATTAATAATAGGGAAAGCCATTAAAACCTATAAGAGAATTTGAGGACACCTAGGAGCGATTCTAGGAGTAAGTCTAGGTGGGTGAGGGAAATTGAAATAATTAATTAATTAAAGAAATTAATTTATGAAGGATTGAAGGGGGATGGGTGACACTAGTACGGGGAGGAATTTTTAGGAATTTAATTATAAAAACTTAACTAAAAGAGAATTTTTGGAAAGTAAGGAACCACAAAACTCTATATAATGAAGAGACGTGATGGAGGTTGGGGGATCTTCTGTTTGCGTAACGTTACGCTGCAGAAATATCTACTTGACTTATTTAACTTGTGGGAGTTGGGATGCCCATCTTGGTAAGGAGTGGTAGATCGGCCTTGCGAGGTGAGCTGGGAGCTAGTCGGAATCTTTGGATAGTGAGTGTGTGGCCCCTTTGTGGCTCGGGGGGCTAAGGTGGAAGAAGAGTACCCCTAGCATTGGTTGGGAGGTATCGGTGAAGTCTCGATGGTCGGTGAGCAGGAG
The DNA here is from genome assembly GCA_010110895.2 of Picea sitchensis. Taxonomy (NCBI): domain Eukaryota; kingdom Viridiplantae; phylum Streptophyta; class Pinopsida; order Pinales; family Pinaceae; genus Picea; species Picea sitchensis. The sequence goes on along the minus strand of SNQJ01S0038048.1, from coordinate 80,062 downwards.
TTGCACGGAGTGCGTGGAATGTCATTTGTAGCGGGTGATCAAGCAATGGTACATTCTCTTCATTTTGTATGGTAGAATGTATTAGGACTTATGCTTGGATCTGCTTATTTAATGGAGAAGTAAACTGATGTTTTTTTTAAATTGATGACTGAAACTTTTCTTAGCCTAGTTCAATGATAGGTTGACCCCCATGGCTTCCTTTCCCTGCAGGTCTTGACCACCTTGCTGTGATGATTGTGACCTTAAGGTTGTTTAGCCTTAATCCCTTGCTCACCAGTCCTCGCCTGAGTAGTCGGCCAAGAGCCTGATCTACGGTCGTCGCCTTAGTGTTAAAAGACCTATGGATCTCAATGCCCTGCTTTTCTATGCAAGGATGATGAAGCGAAGGATGAACCTATCAACCATCTGTCTCTGTTGTTGTCCTTGCCTAATTGTTTGACTTGCGCCTTCCAATATGACCTCTGCATATGGATTATCTTGCTTCCTTGTTGTTTATTTTTCTGTGCCTTAACTGATAGAATCCTTGCCGTCCTTTTGATGAGTTATCCTCATGGCTCTGGCATTCTCTTACTTTTGTCAGCTTTTTATATTGGTATCTCGTGATGTAAAAAGCATTTAACTTCAATCTTCTCTTTGTTTCTTGTTGGATTGACTTGTTTTTATTACTTCTACGATCGTAATTATGTAACAGATGTGAAAATATTACCTCTGCTATTGTCATTAGGTATGGAAGTAAAAATATTATGATTGTAATTAGGTGATAGATGTAAAATATCAACCTCCATTTTATGTATTGATGGAGAACTTAAACTCTCCGTTTTTATGCACATTTGGATAAAATATTCACCCTACGTTTTATGTATTGATGGAAAATTCTAACTTTGCATCTTAATTAAAATTTTAACCTTGTCCCCTCAATGATTGACTTGTTTGTTGCGTTTCGACAAAGACTCCTTGCTCGGTGCATCCTCCTGTTTTGATCAATGTTTTTTTTCTTTTTGTTACATGGTTTCCATGCAGTTGTATTCCTTCTCTATGTTTTCCCAAGGATGTTCTCAACTTCCTTCATCTAATTTTTTTTTACTGAGAATCATAAATATCCCTGCAATTTTAGTGCTCTCTGCCTTATGATTTCTCTTGTCTTAGTTTTGTTTCCCACTGCAGTTTCAGGAGGGTTCAGGCTCTGCACCTTCCTTTGTTCCCATGATTTTTGGGACTGCCCACGAATGTTGGAAGTGAGGGCGAATCTAGACAAGATTCAACAGATGATTTTTGTTATAAGCTGGGATTTCTGTGTTAAACCTTTCTTCTTTGAATGGAACCTATGCCGTATGAGCTTTGTCTCGTGGCCTTGACAGATATCGTAAGGTTGCGATAGCATTTTTAGATTGAGCGAACATGCCTCTTTATGAAATTAAGGATAGTTTTTGGTAGAGTCCATCATGTTCATCTCCTTCACGAATTTCAGGATAAGACTGCCAGAAGAATCTGCGCCTTCTATCTTGGTTTTTCCTTGTGACCACGAATGGAACCCTGGTGCTAGGATTTCCCCCTTATTTCCATAGTGAAATTCCTGCAGTGGTTGGTCCGCGCATTGCCCTGGGAACTATGTTCTCAGTACTCCCTTGGAAGATCATTGATTTAGCATTGGTGATTTATCGAACCACCTGCTTGTAACTCCTTGCTCAAGCAATGCACCTTCAATGAAATGCGTGACGTCCTGGGGAGGGCAGTAAATCTTTTAATGACAAAATTTTACTAAATGACAATTAAAATAGCAGCAAATTATTAAATGATAGTTGAACGGCAGTAATTTACTAAATGACTGTTTGAAATGGCAATAATTTATTAAATGGGAGTTGAAATGGCAGTTTTAAATGACAGTCTTAAATTGCAGCAAATTATTAAATGGCAGTTATTACAATGGAAGTAAATTTATTTGATAGTTAATTGAATAGGCAGTAAATTTAATGACAATAAATTTATGTTGGGAGGGAAATTTATATTTAAGACAACATTGTTTTAGCCTTTACATTGATAGACCAGGTAATTTACACAGAAGATTTATAGATTGGATATTTTATATATTTACTTCATACAACCATTTTTTTTTAGCATGTTGTTGACCGTCTCTTCGTTGAATAGACAGCCTTTCAATTTGATTGACCAAACTTGTCCATTAGTTTTAACATTTATTAAACTAGACCTGCTAATCAGACTGCAATACTGTTATTTAGATTTTAAAGATTAACCAAATTGAAGGTCAAACTTGCTTAAGTGATGTTCCCTTATGGCTAAATTAGATGGTACCTTGATGACATTTTATAATTCAGAATTTCTCAAAATTGAATTGTAATAAGAATAAATTAGATGGAACATCAATGACAAATTGCAATTAGACGTGCCCCATTTAGAATGGTAACCCGTGATTAATTAGATGGTAATGTTGATTAGTTTAGACTGGGTGATGGGTTGGGTTGTTGACAAAGTTGATTTTATCTTGCACTTTTCAACGAGGGTGTTGTTTATATTTTTAATTAATGTTTGTACTTGGTTTGTAAACATTTAATGTGCTTGGGTTGCTCACTGTAAGGTTTCTAGTTACTTGTGTAATTAATTTTGGGTTGTTAGGATGATTGTCCTTAGCTTAGTAGGCTTGGTCTGCTTGTGTCAGGCGGGATGTAGACACCTCCTTGTTCCTCAGAACAGCCGCCAGCCGTAAGACCTTAAATGTTCAAAATCAATGGGAACCTGGGCTTGAGCGTTGCTTATGTGTCCTGGAGATCCTAACCATTGCTGGGTAGGACGGGCAGGTAGTCATTCTTATTCTTCATCGGTTGATTGTCGTACATTGCTTCTAGGTGCTTGATGTGCTTTTATGTTAGGTCGTTATGTTTGTTATGGAATGAGTTGCATGCATTTTGTTCATTGTCGTGTTGCGATGTTGAGTATAATGTCATTATTATCTTCCTACATACACACATAGTGAAAAATAAAATAAAATAAATTGCACTTGTTATGTGAGGCTTGTTGTCATAACAAAATGGGAGGTCTATTACAATGGTCAATAATGTCTTTCCATGTGTAATGAAGGGTCAATGATGGAAAGAGAATGTCAAAAAATAAGTAGAGTAACAAGGTTAATCTCAGGAGGAAAAGTATACTAAAGATCGACAGAAGAACATCACCTTAAGGCTGAAAGAAATTCGTGATTATTGTTGATCAAAATAGGATCAACAGTGTTCCTATGATCAAAGCTGAAGAGAATTAGTAACTGAATATCAATGCATAAAAGAATGCACAAACAATTATTAAAGCTCAGGAGAGTTAGCGAATGAAGAGCACATTGTAGAAATGTCGTCCGATCGATGGAAATATTGAGAAGTTGACCAATGCACAGGAAAAGGTGAGAAGCCTCAACAGTCGTCCGATCAAGAAAAGTGACAGTATTTATCATCTCATGGAATGGACGTCGTTCATATGAGTGACCGTGGGATTAAGGACCGTTGGAGGATTGTGATCGTCGGATCTACAAGCTAGATCAACGACAGGGATGGCTTGCAGAGAGAGAACGAAAAATTAAACTACTCTCTAGTTACAATCCTGCAATTGGTCAGGATCGTCAGATATTATAGTTTGAAAGATCGACAACTGTGGTTGATCTAATTAAGTCAGATTAAGTTGTGATCGTCGGATGCGTAATTGCCAGATCAACGACAGTGATAGATTGCGGATATCATAATAAGTATTAAACATCGTGCTATTTCCAATATCACAATTAGTTAGGACCATTAGATATTACAGCTTCAAATATCGACGATTGTGGTTGACTCACCAACAATGCACAACTTCAAACTGTGTAGTTTTAGTGACAAGTTAAATCACTCGCAAGTTGTGGCGCCGCAACCATCCTTAATCATGGATCTTCTTCAAGAAGTCTTCATAACCATCGGATCATTCTCGAGTGGAAGGACATGATAAGATGAAAGATCTGAGATCTCGATTATCCGAAATATCGTCAGTCATTGGATTAAAATTAAGTAGAAGGACAGGATAAGATGAAATATCTGAGATCTCGATTATCCGAAATCTTGTCAGCCATCAAATCATTTTCAAGTGGACGGACAGTATAAGTGAGGTAAAATATCTGAGATCTCATTTATGCGAATTTTCGTCAGTCATCGGATTGATTTGAGTGGAAGGATAGGATAATCAAGGGTTGATATATGAGATCTCAATCACCCGAATATCCATCAGCTGTCAGATCATTCTAGTGGAAGGGCAGGATAAGCTAGAAGAAGATTCGTTGGATTTAATCCAAGGCTAAGCAGTATCGAAGATAGATCAATCCCTCGATCTAAAACCTTGATCAACGAACAACATTTGTTTTGGGTTAAAAGATGGGAGGAGGATATGCTCCAGAAAGTTTGAGATTTGAAATTCCCAAAGTCCAGAAACCCGGAGAGCCGAAATAAATTATTGACCGTCATATCATCCAAAGAAAGACTCAACCATCTGATTCAAGAGGATATGTGGTAGACCATGTCAGTAGACCACATCAGCAAGGACGTGTGGGATATCTATGTCAACAGACCATGTTAGCAAAGACATATGGCAGATTACGTCAACAGACCATGTCAACAAGAAAATGTGACAGACCACATCAACATTCCACGTTAGCATGGACACGTGGCACAGTCAGAGAATGGAAAGTGTCAAATTGAAATCAGTATTTTAGGTACGTGCAAATCACAAATTTGAGTGACATGTTGTAGCTACTTGGCTCATGACACGTGATCTAGTGACATAAGCAAGTTACGTCACTCTGGGAGTTTTCACCACTAGAAAATGACAAAAGCTTCAGAGTCTCGAAGGATGAAATTATGAAGTAGATATGGTTCGTTCGATCTAAAGAAAAACTTTGGGAGTATTCTTATCTGTCGATATACTACAGTGGAAGGATAGCGTAAGTTGAAATAGATGAAGTCCTGGAGTAAATGGTGGCCATCCATCTCAATGTTTGATTAAGTCTGAGCCGTCGGATTGAACAATGAAAGGATGAGTATAAGGATCAAATCTAACGATTGATCGGTTTCCGTGAATAAACGAAAACCATTCGATCTATTCAGGAAATCTGATTCGAAAGTTTTGAAAGGTTTGAAAAGTTGAAATCTCGAAGTTCTGAAGGGAGAAGTTCCGATAGCCGTCCATCTCATCGGGAGATTGAATCGTGACCATTGATTATGATAAGCGCTCAAGCGATCGATTGGTCTAGTGCTTGGTCACCACATATGGTCATATGAAATAAGAAAAATAAAGGTAAAAGCTTAAATAATAATCTCATGGTTCTACACCTATGGTCATATGAAAATGGTTTGAAAGGAGTGCCTCATACAGATTTCATTCGATAGAGAGTTACACCAGAACAATACAAAGAATTGATAAATAATCGAATATGATATGTTGGTGAATCGAGAACACAACAAAAGCACTAGTACGATCTAATGAGTTGATCCATGTCTATGATAAACTCATGAGGAAAGATGAATCGATACATATCCATGATCAAAAGAAAGTTAGATCATGAAAATATGAATAAAGATAAAAAGGAAAAAAAGATATTAATTAAAGTTTAAATTATCATTTTAAATGAAAAGGTACAATGGTTCAAATATCAAAATACACAATGCTTCAAACTCACACCAGTTGAAAGACTATATAAACAGGAAATAATGGTGAGAAGAAGGGCAGTTGAATTTGTTGAAGTATATATATTTATATATAATGGATTGAATGAAAGTTCATTCTATCAGGTTGGTGCCTATTTACAAGCTGGGTCTTGTATGAGGATTGGATTCCTCACATCGCAGTTGGATCTGAGATCAACAAGCTGGGACTTGTTATGAGGGTTGGATTCCTCATTTCTCAGTAGGATCTGAGAACTACAAGATGGGTCTTGTAACAGAGAGTTGGGTCTCTCGTAATTGTATGAAGGTGATATTCAAAGATTGATCTTATGTATTCATTCAAGTTATTTAATAAATAAAATATTTATTCTTATATATATATATATATATATATATATATATATATATTGATTGAAAATGAAATAAGTATTTGTTGTTCAATTAATTTGTGAAAAGTGGAAAAATGTCAATTTTTTTTTGACCTTTGATTCACCCACCTCTCGATGATTGTCAAGTACCCATTTTCATCAGGTATGGGCATCAGGCGGGTTCCTTCTTACAATTTAAACACTAAAGGAGTGTCAAGTACCCATTTTCATCAATTGGTATCAGAGCGGGTTCCTTCAACACAATTTAAACACTAAAGGTAGATTCAGAAGAAATGGGTGGACAAATTGTTATCTCCACAAATGAATCTCCCTTAATTGATGGAACAAATTATTTATCATGGAGAGAAGATATGAAAAGATATCTAAAGTCAAGAGGATCTGGAGTTTGGGAATCGGTCATAAGTAAGCCTTGGCACTTAACTACTTCAAAGATAAAATCCAAAATTGCAAAACAAGAAAAGAGAAATAATTCATTAGCCTTACAAGCAATTCAGGATGGATTAAAATACCAAGTCAAAGAAAAGATGAAGACTACAAATCTGCTAAAGAATTATGGCTTCAACTAGAAAAATGTTATTAGAATGAAACACAAGAAGAAGAGAAATCCTATCAAAGTGAGCAACAAGACTTAGAGACAGAGGATTCCTGTCAGAATAAAGAACAAAACTCAGAAGAAGAGAATTATTATCAAGATAATGAAGAATATAAATAAAAGGAAAACTGCAATCAAATTGAAGAACATAAAGTAGAGAAAAATATTTCTAATCAGAATGAAATACAGGATTTGATGCAAATCTTAGTCAACAGTGAGGAAGACAACCTCATTAAGGAATTGAACAATACCTCAGTAATCACTAAAGAAAGATTACATAATCTTAAAACTGATGTTGCAGCTACTATGGGAGAGATTCGGTTGGAACCAGGAAATTATATGCATATTAAAGTTCTTGTGGAGGCTCTTGACAGTCTTGAGTACACAACCCTGTGCACTTTAGAAGAGTTGGAGAAAATCCAACAGAAAGATATGATGCTACTACAAAATATATATCAATCTAACCATGAAGAGCGTGAACAAAAGTTTCACCTAGAAAACAAAGAAGAGGAGATCAAAAGTTTGAAAACCAAAGTTATTAATATAACATAAGAGATGGAAGAATTAAAGAAACATGACAGTAAAAGAAAATAAGTACTAAAAGAATAAGAAAAATGTTATGTTAACATTTATCCCATAGATGAAGTAGAAGAAGAACTATCAAAGGCCAAACAAAATTTTGATTGGAGTCTCTATGTATACCACTATGACCATAATGAATCAGACTATAGTTTTCTTCATGACTACACTAATGAATTTCCTGAAAAGAGTCAAAAGAATATCATGGAAATAAAGGAAATACTCAAAGACAATGAAAAAATCATATCTTATCAAAATATTCAGTTAGAAGAAAAAGAAGAGGAGATTGAGAGATTGAAGAATGAAATCAGACAAGCAAAATAAGAATCATGTCATAAGCTGGAAGAATAAGTTTTGAATCTTAGAAAGGAGGTTGAGAAGTCAAACACTCAACTTGAGGAAATTAAAGAAAGTAAAGAAAACCCAAAAAAATAGTTAACAAGGAAAGAAAATTCTTACCACATGTTGGAATTGAAAATCACCAATTTCAAAAATATTAATGAAAGTACTAATGCAGATCTAATGACTAAAATTGAAGAAGATAAGAAAAAAGAAGCCCTGAAATTCAATTGACTAAAAAGGAATAATTATGTCACATATTTAAGTTAGAAATAGTCAATCTCAAAAGGATGAATGAAAAGACAAATAAGATTGTCAATTTCCATAATAGCTTAGTTATCCTAGATAAGATTTGGAAGAGCCAAAGATTAGCTGATTACAAAACTAGTCTTAGATACAATAAGAAAGATGGCAATAACAAATGGAGCACCATTGACAAAAATGAGAAAGGATCATCCTTCTTAAAAGGAAAAGGTGCAAGTAAAAAGAAATTACAAGTCATGAACTTTGTTAAGGAGAACATCTTTACAAGTAAAAAGGAAAAAGAAAATCAAATGACAGATCTTACAAGTCAAAATAAAATCAAGAATGGAAACACCTTCAATGGCTATTGTTTTTTTTGTCATAGCTTTGGCCATAAAGCAATGGGATGCAAGAAACTAGACGAAGGATATACAAGAAACTCCAATAAATCAATTAGATGTTAGAGATGTAATTTTGTTGGGAACACATCAAAATTTTGTCATACAATGAGATGTTACAACTGTGATAGGTTTGGGCACAAATCCCAAAACTGCAAAAATATAAAAGTCAATATTTGAATAAGTCATTCGAGTCAGTGACAGAACCTGATAAAAGTTGGAACAAGAAAGGAGATGATAAATCTCCAAAAACACAATTAGAAAGAGAATATCCAAAAACAAGAATATCTCACAAGAAGATACGAAGAGGAAAATCTGAAGTAGAAAGCAAGAAAAATGTTATTACACCTAAAAATGAAGAAATTAATAATAAGATCATGATGGGTAAAAGTCCTAATGAGGAATGTGAAATTCTATATGAAATAAATCAAGCTCAAGAAGAGGAAGTACCTATAGAACTATATGGGACAATATCAAATTCTGACGATGTCATAAGTTGTTAAAAATATATAAAAATAAAAATAAAAGAAAAGTAGCAGAGAAGTTCAAGGAGTATCATTCAACAAAGATAAATTATTGTGATAACAAAATTGGTATTCAAATCAATTGGCATAATTCCTCAATTGGTATTCATGTGAAATATCAAAGAAGAATTAGAAGTAATAAAAAATATCAGTAAGATTCATACTCTTGTTCTATTTGACAAAGGAAAGTCAATAAAAACTCAAGATGAGTATTTTGGTTATTAAATAAGAAAGTAATTAGATTAAGTTTTGAAAAGACTTGATCACTACAAAAATTTGTATCAAGAAGACTACTTATTTAAACACAAAAATACCAATAAACAGAGATAAGAAGTTAGTAAATTAACAGGAGAGGACACCTTGTCAAGAAGAGCTACCCTTTCAGAAATAAAGGGGGAGAGTATTCAGAAGCAGAGAGAGAGAATATTGATAGGGGGAGTCATTCAGTTATGGTAGAAATAACATGATACCAAGGGGAGTTACCCAAGCTAATATTTTGGTCAACAAAATGCAGAAAACCAGAGGTTGATCATAAGGAGAGCAACCATTTTCCATTGATGTCAAAGAGGGAGAGTAATTTCAGAGGAGAGAAGCATCATCATAGGGGGAGTTTGTGTATGAAGTTAGTGTGTTGCTCTCACTAAGAAAGGGGGAGATTTTTGAACATATTGTCATTCATGTGTTGTCATTGATGTCAACAGTCATGATAAGTTATTATGATGGCAACATCAATCAGTCATGATCATTTATACAATTGGCCTTAATGTCAATATGGCCAATAATGTCTTTCCATGTGTAATGAAGGGTCAATGATGGAAATATCATGTCAAACAATAAGTAGAGCAGCAAGGTTAATCTCAGGAGGAAAAGTATACTAAATATTGACAGAAGAACATCACCTTAAGGTTGAAAGAAATTCGTGATTATTGTTGATCACGATAGGATCAACAATGTTCCTATGATCAAAGCTCAAGAGAATTAGTGACTAACTATCAGTGCATAAAAGAATGCACAAACAATTATTAAAGCTCAGGAGAGTTAGAAAATGAAGAGCACATTCTAGAAATGTCGTCTGATTGATGGAAATATTGAGAAGTCGACCAATGCACAGGAAAAGGTGAGAAGCCTCAGCAGTCGTTCGATCAAGAAAAGTGACGGTATTGATCATCTCATGGAACAAACATCGGTCATATGAGTGAATATGGGATTAAGGACCATTGGAGGATCGTCACTATCCGATCTGCAAACTAGATCAATGCCAGGGATGAATTGCGAGGAGTGAAAGAATAATTAAACTACTCGCTAGTTACAATCCTGCAATCGGTCAGGACTGTCAGATCTTATAGCTTCAAATATCGACGACTGTGGTTGATCTAACACACGATCTGATTAAGTCAGATTAAGTCGTGATCGTCAAATGCGCAATTGCTAGATCAATTGTAGGGATAGATTGTGGAGATCGTAATAAGTATTAAACATCACTCTATTTCCAATCCCACAATTAGTTAGGACCATCAGATATTACAACTTCAAAGATCGACGATTGTTTTTGACTCACCAACAACACACAACTTCAAATTGTGGATTTTTGGTGACAAGTTAAATCACTCGCAAGTTGTTGTTCCACAACCATCCTTAATCATGGATCTGCTTTAAGAAGTATGCATAGCCGTCGGATCATTCTTGAGTGGAAGGACAAGATAAATTGAAAGATATGAGATTTTGATTATCTGAAATCCTATTAGCTGTCGTATTAAAATTAAGTGGAAGGAAAGGATAAGATGAAATATCTAAGATCTCGATTGTCCCAAATCTCTTCAACCGTCGAATCATTTTCAAGTGGAAGGACAGGATAAGTGAGTTAAAAGATCTGAGATATTATTTATGCGAATTTTCGATAGTCGTCAGATTGATTTAAGTGGAAGGACAGGATAACCAAGGGATGAGATCTGAGATCTCAATCACCCGAATATCCGCCAGTTGTCAGATCATTCTAATGTGATGCAGAAGCATCTCAAGCGAGCCAGCGCGGAGACATCGGACAGCTGGAAAAGCGCCTAGCACAAATTTTGAAATCTCTTCAAACATTAATGAAGCCATCAAGTGGAGGCACACTTGTAAAATGTAAATGGACCTTGAGCAATCCACTCTCGTCCTTAGTAGGTAGAAGGCATTTATAATAGTTAATGCAAGTAGATAGAATTTAATGTGTAGATTAGACAGTTTAGAATGAGAGAGGGAAACAGAATATAGACACCCTCATTATGTATTGTAATATAGAACAGAACAGATAGAAGAGATTATGCCAATTGAGAGCATAACGCATAGAAGAGAATAAGCAGAGAGTTGTGTAGCCAAATTCCATGTACAAAAGTTATGAATTAATACAAGAGGACTTTGATTCAGACTCATGGTGTTCAAATATTCTCTATGTATGCATTTTTTAATGTTATGCTCATGAATGTTTTACTCTTTCTGTCATGCAATTGATTTTATGCTATGTATGAATGATTTCTTGTTGAATGTCTGAAATCTGTGAGAGAGAGAGAGAGAGTAAGGAAAATGAGTTTCAATTTTTTCTCTATCTGAGCAAGTTCCTGCAAGGAGTGTAGTTGAATTTTCCGCAAGGAGTGTGTTGACAAAGGGTTCAGAGGTTTGTCTCTGAAAGCTCAGACTAGATAGCTTTTGTTCTCATTTCCTCAGAAGTGCAGTTGGGCACAGGATTTGTGCAAGGTGTGCACAGGCCAAGTAGAGTTTCAGGTTTTGTAACTTGAATGAAGTATTGAGAGACTGCTACTGCAGGGAGTGCGCAGAGTCGACGGATTCCAATTCCTTGGAGTAATTAAGGAATTTTCCGCAAGGAGTGCGTGCAGGAGTCTTCTTCGAGACTTAGAGTTAGAGAAAGCTTAGGAAGGATAAAACCTTTGAAACCGTTGAAGGAAGCACAGGAATTTGTGCAGTGGACGATGAGAAGGCGTTGCAAGTTGTGTCGCAGGTAGTTGAGTATCGTAGGAAAACCACTAGGTAAAAAGTTGCAGAAGTCCTTGTGAAGGAAAGAGACGGACGATTGGTTTTCTCTGTGGAGAATCCGCGAAGTACCGTGAGCCGTTAGATCTCACGGACGACCAGGGGAGTTATGGCGAGTATTCCCAAAGGTTTAAGTTCAGGAGAGGCAGAACCGCAGATTCAAGCCAACAGGAGCCGTTGGATTTTACCGTGGATTCCTATTTCGGGGTTTCGCAAGTGGAAGTCCCAAAATCTTGGCAACAGGACTCACGAAATAATGAAACACAAAGTCCCGAAGGGATGAAAGGATCAAGTGGGCCATAGGAATCGGCAGGGCGGACAGGTGGCGCACTATCGACATGGAAGTCAAATTCCATTGACCATTTCGGGGTTTCGTAGGGTGAAGTCCTGAAACTTTTGCATCAGGAATTGCGAAATCACGAAGTCTAAAGTCCCGATGGAGTGAAAGACCGTTGAAAGGTCAACCTTGTGAGCACATCAAAATTTCGGTAAATCGGGTTTCAAAAGTCGAGGGGATGAGTTGCTTGACATTGCAACTCCTGAAATCACGATAAGGAGAAATCTGAAACTGGCAAGGGAAAGGGTCAAGTGTTGATTGTTTCGGGTTTTGGAGATTGAGAGATAATACACTTGACCATCGGATTTGTGAAAGTGTGAAGTCCGATCTCCCGAAGTACAAGGGGGAATTTCTCGAAGTTAATTGTGGGTGCAAATTTCCCGAAAGGGAAATAGAGGAGCCATTTCCAAGAGCTCTTCGGGCCAGTGTAAGGGGGAAGATCCTGTGTACGTAACCTTCCAACCCGCGGGTTGAGGAGGGGTTGCGTCATCATTTTGGTATCAGAGCACAGAAAGGTTTCTTTGCTTTCCGTAGCAGGGAAAAGGAAAATTCACCATGCCGCAGAGAAGAAGGGACAAGTAAACACCTGATTCACCAGAGGAGAGGGAAATACCGAGAAGAAGGGGTAGGCAGATGCCTGATCCATCCATGGAGAGAGAGATGTGTGATCTACGTGCCAGACTTGAGGACATGGAGACAGCACAGAGGCGCAGAGTCAGTGTTGGGGATCTTAGTGATTCCGAAAGTGAAATTGAGGCTGAACATGAAGGGGAGGAAGTTGCAGCCGAAGATGCAGCAAACGAATGCTTGATTAGGGCTATTGCAAGAATGGGTGCAAGAGAAAAAATGGACATTCTAGTTTATGAGGGAAATCTGGATGCAGAGGAGCTTCTAGACTGGATTAGAGCTCTGGACACATATTTTGACTATGAAGATGTCAAAGAGGACAAAAAGTTCAAACATGATGTCACAAGATTGAAGGGACATGAAACATTGTGGTGGGATGAGCTACAAGCTGCCAGATGCTGCAAAGGAAAGAAGAAGATCAAAATTTGGGACAGGATGATCGCAGAGATGAAGGAGAAATTCATCCCCAGATATTACCAGATTACTTTTTTTCGAAGGATGCAGAACTTGAGACAGAAGCCGATGACAGTGAAAGAATACACTGAATAATTCTAAAGGCTGAACATCAGGGCAGGTCATCGAGAAAGCGATGATGAAAAGGTTTCCAGATACATTAATGGCATGAGATACGACAGTCAGGATGAGATGATCATGGTAACCATCCGAATGGTGGAAGATGCTTATCAGATGGCTCTAAAGGCAGAAGAGAAGCTGAGCCAAAAGCAGGATCAAAGAGGCCAAGGCATAAGTCAGCCCAAATGCAAATCAGTTGCCTAGGATAAAAATCAGAAACCCAAGGAGGAATGGAAGAAAACTCAGACTCGAACTGAGAGAGGTGGAATCTCACAGTGAGGGAAATATGCTGAACAGAAAGGGCAGCATACCGAACAAAGAGGAGATTATGTTGATAATAATATTTTTCCTTATACCAGAGGTAGAGGAAGATGAAGAGGTGGAGTAATAACATGCTTCACATGTGGAAAAAATAGGCACAAGTCTTATGAGTGTCCTGATAAAAAGAAAGAAGGAAATGAGACTCATATCGCCGAAGCACAGAGGCGGGATGTTGAGGCAGAAGATGCTGAAGGCGGAAGATCGTTGATGATGCGAAAATCTCTTTTGACACCAGAGAAGGAGGTGGAGAGTTCAGTCCAAAGAAACAGACTTTTTCGAACTGCTTGCAAGACCAAGGATAGGGTATGCAAGGTCATTGTGGATAGTGGTAGCATAGATAATCTCGTTTCTAGAGAGATGGTAGAAAAGCTGGAGCTGGAGACGATTGACCATCCAAGCCCATACAGAATTTCGTGGCTACAAAAAGGACATCAGGTAACTATCACTAAACAATGTTTAGTTGAATTTAAGATAGGAGGATATAATGATAAGATATTATGTGATGTTATTCCTATG
>SNQJ01S0038048.1:42881-65845 GCA_010110895.2 Picea sitchensis | reverse complement strand
AGAATGGGAGGACTCACATGTTGCTTCCAATAAAAGATAAGGAGGTAAAACCTGAAGTAAGCAACACTGTACTTCTCATGAGTGGGAAGGAACTTCTTACAGAGGTCAAGAAGAAGGAGGAACCACAATTCATTGTGGTCAGGAAACTGAAGATTGTTTTGACCAGCACAAGGGTAGATGATTTACCAGAAGAAGTTCAAGAACTGTTGGAAGAGTTCACTGACATAGTAGTGGACGAACTATCTCGTTTGTTGCCACCGATTAGAAGTGTGAGTCATCATATTGATCTCATACCAGGAGCCAATTTTCCAAACAAAGTCACATACGGATTGACGCTGCAGGAGAATGAAGAGGTCAAAAGACAAGTCCAGGATTTGTTGGACAAAGGTTTGGTCAAAGAAATCTTGAGTCTGTGTGTTGTTCTGACAGTACTCAGTCCGAAGAAAGATGGAGGATGGAGGATGTGTACTGACTCTAGGGAGATCAACAAGATAACCATCAGGTACATATTTCCATTGCCAAGGATGGATGATCTGATGGATTGCTTGAGTGGAGCAAAGTATTTTTCGAAGATTGATTTGAAAAGTGGTTATCATCAAATCCGCATGAGAGAAGGTGACGAATGGAAGACAGCATTCAAAACCAACGAAGGGTTGTATGAATGGCTTGTTATGTCATTTGGGTTAACAAACGCGTCGAGTAATTTCATGAGGTTGATGAACGACGTCCTAAGGGAGTTCATCAGAAAATTTGTCATTGTGTATCTAGATGACTTATTGATTTTCAGTAAAACAGTGGCAGAGCATCTGAAACATTTGGCTACAGTGATGCAGAGGCTACAGCAAGAGAAGTTGTTGATAAACATGAAGAAGTCCTCATTCATGAAGACAGAGCTCATTTATCTGGGGTTTGTTATTTCTGCAGATAAATTGAGGATGGATCCAGATAAAGTGGAAGTGATTAAGAATTGGTCATCACCTAAGAGTATATTTGAGGTGAGAAGTTTTCACGGATTGGCTAGTTTCTACCAAAAATTCATTAGAAATTTCAGTGGAATTAGTGCACCAATGATGGATATAGTGAAGAAGATACACAAATATTTTCATTGGACAGAAGAGGCTGAGAAGAGTTTTAATCTGTTGAAGAGGAAAATCACGGAACAACCAATCTTGGTGTTGCCGGATTTCAAGAAGACATTTCAAGTGAAATGCAATGCAAGTGGATTTGCAATAGGGGTAGTCTTGAGTCAAGAAGACATGCCGATAGCGTACTTCAGCAAGAATCTGAATGAAGCCAAGGTGAAATACTCCACTTATGACAAGGAGTTTTATGCTATCATACAGGCATTTAAAAAATGGAGACATAACTTAATCCCGAAGGAGTTTGTCTTATACAATGACAATCATGCACTGCAATTTGTGACTCAATAGGAGAAGTTGAATCATAGACATGTTAAATGGGTGGAATATATGAAAAATTTCACTTTTGTGATTAAACATATTTATGGTACTGCTAACAAAGTTGTTGATGCTTTGAGCAGGAAGGGTTTGATATTGCAGGAGTTCAGAGTTAAAACATTGGGTTTTGATGATCTCAGGGACATATACAGAAATGATCTAGATTTTAAAGAGGCGTACGAAGCAATTGAGAATCCAATTCTCAGAGATAGAAGCCAATGGGCAGAATACATGATCCAAGAAGGATTACTGTTCAAATGTAATCAACTTTGTATTCCAAAATGCTCCATGAGGGAGAATTTGCTAAAGGAAAAACAAAGTGGAGGATTGGTCGGGCACTTTTGTCACGACAAGACATTCGCAAAGTTGAATGAGTTATATTTTTGGCTGGGAATGTGAGAAGATGTCAAGAGATTCGTGGACAAATGAAAAATTTGCCAGCATTTGAAGGGGAAGAGACAGAATACAGGGTTTTATCAACCATTACCCATACCAGAGAAGCCGTGGGATGCAATCAGCATGGATTTCATATTGGGGTTGCCAAGAAGACAAAGAGGGTTTGACTCAATATTTGTGGTGGTGGATAGATTTTCCAAGATGGCACACTTCATTCCATGTCAGAATACCAGTGACACAACTCACATTGCGAATCTGTTTTTCAAAGAAGTCATTCGACTTCACGACTTACCAAGGAGCATAGTTTCGGATCGAGACACTAAGTTCGTAGGACACTTTTGGAGGACCTTATGGAAGAACCTGGGAACTAACTTATCATTTAGTTCAGCTTATCATCCTTAGATGGATGGACAGACATAAGTGGTGAATACAAGTCTGGGAGACTTGCTGAGAAGCTTGGTGACAGAACACCACAGCCAGTGGGAAAACATATTACCACAGGCGGAATTTGCTTATAATGACTCAATTAACAGAAGCACAGGGCAGAGTCCATTTCAAATTGTTTATGGCATGCATCCGAGAGGAATTTCTGAATTGAGAGATTCAGAACAGATTGCGACTAGGAGCGCTAGTGCAGAATATTTCGCAGAGGTGAGGAAGGAAATTCACAGCCAGGTGAAGCAGCGATTGAAAAGTTCGAACCAGGAATATAAGCATGGAGCAGATCAACACAGGAAACAACTTCAATTTTAGGTTGGTGACTTGATCCTCGCACATTTGAGAAAGGAAAGGTTCCCGAGAGGGACATATAATAAACTAAAAATGAAGAAAATCGAACCATGCAAAGTCTTAAAGAAATTTGGGGCGAATGCTTACGAAATTGAATTACCCGATGGGATCGGAATTTCTCCGATATTCAATATCTCAGATTTGTACCCATATAAAGATGAGGAAACAGGGACAAGAAATGAACATCCAGAGGTCCAGTGGACAAAACAGATGCCAGTTGCAGAAAGGTCGCAGATGGAGCACATACTAGACAAAAGAGTGACCAAAAAGACCAAGCGAAAGAAATACTTTGAATTTTTGGTCAAGTGGAAGGGCCATCCAGTTGAAGATGCCAGCTGGGAGAACGAAGAAGAAATCCAAAGGCGTGGACAAATCGTATGCGATCTCATGGATAGGAGCCTATGAAAATTTTCAAGCGAGGGTGTATGATGCAGGAGCATCTCAAGCGAGCCAGCGCAGAGACAACGGACAGCTAGAAAAGCACCCAGCACAAATTTTGAAATATCTTCAAACATTAATGAAGCCATCAAGTGGAGGCACATTTGTAAAATGTAAATGAACCTTGAGCGATCCGCTCTCGTCCTTAGTAGGTAGAAGGCATTTATAATAGTTAATGCAAGTAGATAGAATTTAATGTGTATATTAGACAGTTTAGAATGAGAGAGGGAAACATAATATAGACACCCTCATTATGTATTGTAATATAGAACAGAACAAATAGAAGAGATTATGCCAATTGAGAGCATAGAGCATAGAAGAGAAGAAGCAGAGAGATGTGTAGCCAAATTCCATGTACAAAAGTTCTGAATTAATACAAGAGGACCTTGATTCATACTCATGGTGTTCAAATATTCTCTGTGTATGCATTTTTGAATGTTATGCTCATGAATGTTTTACTCTTTCTGTCATGCAATTGATTTTATGCTATGTATGAATGATTTCTTGTTGAATGTCTGAAATCTGTGTGAGAGAGGGAGAGAGAGTAAGGAAAATGAGTTTCAATTTTTTCTCTATCTGAGAAAGAGTTCCTGCAAGGAGTGCAATTGAATTGTCCGCAAGGAGTGTGTTGACAAAGGGTTCAGAGGTTTGTCTCTGAAAGCTCGGACTAGATAGCTTTTGTTCTCATTTCCTCAAAAGTGCAGTTGGGCACAGGAGCTGTGCAAGGTGTGCACAGGCCAAGTAGAGTTTCAGGTTTTGTAACTTGAATGAAGTATTGAGAGACTGTTGCTGCAGGGAGTGCGCAGAGTTGGCAGATTCCAATTACTTGGAGTAATTAAGGAATTTGTCGCAAGGAGTGCGTGTAGGAGTCTTCTTCAAGACTTAGAGTTAGAGAAAGCTCAGGAAGGATAAAACCTTTGAAACAGTTGAAGGAATCACAGGAAGTTGTGCAGTGGACGATGAGAAAACGTTGCAAGTTGTGTCACAGGTAGTTGTGTATCATGGGAAAACCACTAGATAAAAAGTTGTAGAAGTCCTTGTGAAGGAAAGAGACGGACGGTCGAAATTATCTGTGGAGAATCCATGAAGTCCCGTGAGATGTTAAATCTCATGGATGAGCAGGGGAGTTACGGTGAGTATTCCCAAAGGTTTAAGTTCAAGAGAGGCAGAACTGCAGATTCAAGCCAACAGGATCCGTTGGATTTTACCGTGGATTCCTATTTCGGGGTTTCGCAAGTGGAAGTCCTGAAATCTTGGACACAGGACTCACGAAATCATGAAACGTGAAGTCCCAAAGGGATGAAAGGATCATGTGGGCCATAGGAATCGGCAGGGCGGATAGGTGGCGCACTATCGACACGGAAGTCAAATTTCGTTGACCATTTTAGGGTTTCGTGGGGTGAAGTCCTGAAACCTTTGCATCAGGAATCGCGAAATTGTGAAGTCCGAAGTCCTGACAGAGTGAAAGACCGTTGAAAGGTCAACCTTGCAAGCACATCGCACTTTCGGTAAATCAGGTTTCAGAATTTGAGGGGACGAGTTGCTTGACATCGCAACTCCTGAAATTGCGATAAGGAGAAATCTGAAACTGGCAAGGGAAAGGGTCAAGTGTTGATTGTTTCGGGTTTAGGAGATTGAGAGACAAGACGCTTGACCACCGGATTCGTGGAAGTGCGAAGTTTGATCTCCCGAAGTACAAGGGGGAATTTCTCGAAGTTAATTGTGGGTGCAGATTTCCCGAAAGGGAAATAGAGTAGCCATTTTTGAGAGCTCTTCGGGCCAGTGTAAGGGGGAATATCTTGTGTACGTAACCTTTCGACCCGCGGGTTGAGGAGGGGTTACGTCATCATAATGGAAGGACAGGATAAGATCGAAGAAGATTCATTGGATTTAATCCAAGGCTAAGTAGTATCACAGATAGATCAAGTCATTGATATAAAACCTTGATCAACGAACAACATTCGTTTCGGGTTAAAAGATGGGAGGAGGTTACACTCCGGAAAGTTTGAGATTTGAAATTCCCGAAGTCTGGAGACCCGGAGAGCCAAAATAAATTATCGACCGTCGGATCATCCGAGGTAAGACTCAATCGTTCGATTCAAGAGGATACGTGGAAGACCAAGTCAGCAAACCACATCAACAAGGACGTGTGGGAGATATATGTCATCAGACCATGTCATCAAATACATATGGCAGATTACATCAATAGACCACATCAACAAGAAACTGTGACAGACCACATCAATAGTCCATGTCAGCAAGGACATGTGGCACAGTCAGAGAATGACAAGTGTCAAATTGAAATCAGTATTTCAAGTATGTGAAAATCATGAATCTGAGTGACACGTGGCAGCTACTCTACTCATGACACATGATCTAGTGACGTAAACAAGTTACGTCACTCTAGGAGTTTTCACCACTAGCAAATGACAAAAGTTCTGAAGTCTCGAAGGACAAAATCCCAAAGTAGATATGGTTCGTCCAATCTAAAGAAAACTTCAAGAGTATTCTTATCTGTCAATCTACTACAGTGGAAGGATAGCGTAAGTTGAAATAGACGAAGTCCTGGAGTAAATGGTGGCCATCCATCTCAATGTTTGATTAATTCTGAGTCGTCGGATTGAACAATGAAAGGATGAGTGTAAGGATCAAATCTGACGATTGACCAGTTTCCATGAATAAACGTAAACCGTCCGATCTGTTCGGGAAATCTGATTCAAAATTTTTGAAAGGTTTGAAAATTTGAAATCCTGAAGTTCGGAAGGGTGAATTTTCATCAGTCATCCATCTCATCGGGAGATTGAATCGTGACCATTGATTCTGATAAGCGCTCAAGCGATCGTTTGTTCTAGCACCTGGTCACCGCATATGGTCATATGAAATAAGAAAAATAAAGGTAAAATATTAAATAATAAGCTTGTGGTTCTACGCCTATGTTCATATGAAAATGTTTTGAAAGGAGCGCCTCATACAGATTTCATTTGACAGAGAGTTACACCAAAACAATACAAAGAATCGATAAATAATCGAATATGGTCTGTTGGTGAACCGAGAACATAGCAAAAGAATGAGTACAATCTAATGATTTGATCCATGTCTATGATCAAATCATGAGGAGAGATGAATAGATACACAACCATGATTAAAGGAAAGTTAAATCATGAAAATATGAATAAAGATAAAAAGGAAAAAATGATATTAATTAAATTTTAAAATTATCATTTTTAATGAAAAGGTACAATGGTTCAAATATCAAAAGACACAATTCTTCAGACTCACACCAATTGGAAGACTATATAAACAAGAAATAATGGTGAGAAGAAGGGAAGTTGAAATTGTTGAAGTATATATATTTATATATAATGGATTGAATGAAAGTTCATTCTATCAGGTTGGTGCATGTTTACAAGCTGGGTCTTGTATGAGTATTGGATTCCTCACGTCTCATTTGGATCTGAGATCAACAAGATGGGACTTGTTATGAGGGTTGGATTCTTTATTTCTCAGTTGTATTTGAGAACTACAAGTTGGTTCTTGTAACAGAGAGTTGGGTCTCTCATAATTGTATGAAGATGATATTCAAAGATCGATCTTATGTATTCATTCAAGTTATTTAATAAATAAAATATTTATTCTTTTATATATANCATCACTCTCTAGCCTATTGGCTCTTCTGTCTTGTGCCTCAAAAGTTCAACCTTGTCTCCAGTGTTCCCTCTTCTATGTTTGGGGTTGAAACTATTCATGTGGACTCAAGTTGGAAGATGAATTACGAGAACTGGTTTGAGTTTCGAAAATATAAACCTATTTTCTTCAAGGCTAATTTTTATGTGCATGGGGTTTGTCTCACTCATTTGGGTTCTATTTGGGAGTTAGAAAATTCCTGCAGTAATTCCAGGCTTTTTGGGTTTTCTCTTCACTCTTTCCTCAATGAGTTTGTTGGACCCTCTCATTCTCCTCTTTCCTTCTAGTTCTAGGACGAGAAAGATAGTGGTGGCATCAATCCTAGGAAGCCCTGGGGACAGTGTGGGAGGCTCCCACTATATCGGAAATATCACAAGGCAAAGACTCTTTCAGCGACAATACAAAGAAGGATAAATTCACTTATTACAAGGATTTTTTGGGGCCCCTTCCCTTTAGGTGGCAGGTTTGTTACAGATCCTTTTGGGGTATCAACCTCATGAATTACGATAATCTTTCTCTCCACAATAGTGTAGTTATCTTTCTTTCCATGGATCCATCCTGGTGTGATATAAAGTGAATCATGTGTAGGCATAAAGACATGTATGAGGGTAGCAGACTAGTTTAATCAAGTCAACAACAAGGTAAGTGGTAATGAGCAAACAATTATGGCACTGATTCAACAAGTTGAAACCTTATAACAAGAGAGACAAAGAACCAATGTCATTGAGAAAACTATTGGGACACTAATGCAACATGTGGACACTTTGGAGCAAGAATGCCAGCAACTCAAAGCCATTGTAATGCCCCAACAATCCAATTCAGGTTGAAACAATAAGTTGGCTACAGATCCTCAAACAACGAACCTAAAAGAGACACAAGAAGATAAGAAAATGGTTCCAATGGAGATTGAAGATCATGAACCCATCCATGGTAAATTCTAGGAAACACATGACAATGAATCTGTTATTTAAAATATTTATTTTCATTGCATCTTTTTGCTTGGTCAATTTGTCAAAATATATAAAAGCAAGTCTGCTCGAATGTATAAGGAGGTGGATAGTATTTTTTTATGTTAGATCAGTAACAGAGGACTCAAACAGATTTGAGCCGATTTTTCTAACTATTTTGATTGTTATTTTTCTTTGGTGCAACTTCCTTTAAATATATAAAATTCTTTTAGTTTCTTAAAAAAAAATTCAATGATTGAGAGAGGGAGCATATTCTTTGTAAACAATTTTATTCTTTAAATAATTGTAAGGAGAATTATTGTTTCTTAAAAACATGTGTATCATGTTTGAGAATTTATGTGGTGGAGTGATTCTTCATTTTATTGAGACTACTTTATGATTATATGATATATGTTTGTTGCTATATAATGCAATTTTGTTATAGCACATTTCTATTTTATTTTTATTTTTTTAACATAACTATTAATAACTTTTAGAAAAACAAAAATATTGTCAATTTTGAAAAAATAGTTCCAGGTTTATTAACAATGATATAGAAGAGAGAAATGTCAAAAATAATTAATGGTGAAAAAAATAGTTCAAGGTTGAAAAATAGTCAATTGTCAACTTTTGACGAGAGAAATGGAGCATTTATAACAACTAATATGGATATAAATACATTAAGATGTGGATCAAGAAAAAATATAAGAGAGAAGAGATACAAAATATACAAGACTAAATTCAACCATATACCTAAAATTATATAGAAGAGAGAAATGGAGTGCCTCTATCACAAATTTAAAAATATGGATACAAATACATCAACATGTGGATCAAGAAAAAACTCAAGAGAGAAGAGATACAAATATATAAGACTAAATTCAACCATATGCCTATAAAGAAGGATGAAAAATAATGCTATCTCTTTTTTAA
Organism: Picea sitchensis; assembly: GCA_010110895.2. Taxonomy (NCBI): domain Eukaryota; kingdom Viridiplantae; phylum Streptophyta; class Pinopsida; order Pinales; family Pinaceae; genus Picea; species Picea sitchensis. The sequence goes on along the minus strand of SNQJ01S0038048.1, from coordinate 57,201 downwards.
GAAAATGATTATATTAATTTTTCTTGAAAAACAATATACACATGCATCTTATACACACAAAACAAAAGGTTGGTTTACAATGTAGGCTACCATCAACATAGAATCTCAAAACTAATTTATCTCATACAAATCATTAAAAATAATAACAAGACACAAACATGGGCCTTCTTTTCCTTTCTCCCCACTATGTCTCCTTAATATTTTTGTTAAAAATCTAAAGATTTTAATAATAAAAAATGTTGATTATTCTTGATTGAACTATGCTAGTAGCATTGTAATCAAGATCCAACAAATCACACTCATGCCTTCTCTTTTTGAATGATAGCCCCTTCCTTGAGACCATTGTGAATGAAGAGGGAACTTGAACTAAGGAAACACATGAAAATTTAATGAATTTAGTTGACATGGGGAGTAGTAGGACCATCTATAACACCTCAAACTTTCAAGTAGACATGTATGATTTCAAGACCTAGAAGGCCCCCCTTTCTAGTATCTAGGGAATGAAGCCACCCTATATTGATACTTAAATAAAATCTAATAGTGGAAAGTTATGTGCTCATAATCAATGCTCTTTGTACACCTAAGCTAACAACATTCCTAAAGTATACAGTCATGAAGCCATAACCCACCAAGTTGATTGAACATATGGAAAGGTTTTCCTTACTATCATACATAAAATAAACCAAGGTGTCATTAATGGTAATTAGAGTTCTTATACCCTAATATTTTGAGGGAAGACTTCACAGTGTGACCCAAATAAAAACCATCGAGAGAACTTCAATAAGTAGATAAAATCTCAAGTTCCATGGCTTCATGGAGAGACCCACACCACCCCAAAAACATGGTCCATGAAACAATTTACTAAGGTAGTCTTTTGTGGACTTGAAATTGAGGATAAACAAACCCTTCACAACATGATGAATAACCATTGGATCCTTGAGAAAAGGTCCACACAATGATTCAATCCATGACAAATGATTATTTAATTCAGTCCAAAATCCAGAGAACCTGCAAATTGTGTAGTGGTCAACAAAATATTTGATCCCCTTCTCAATCCACCACATCTTTGATGTTGTAGAGGGAAATGAACCCTCATTTTATATGAAAAATGGAAGATATAGGTAGATGGAGAAGATGATTTGGGGAGACAAGTTCTTGCATACTATCATAAATCAGTGGTTGCAAATGGATCATGGTCCCCTCCCAAGTTTGAACGAGTTCAATTAGGGAAGCTATGATCTCTATTGGGGACATGAATATTGGGAGAGACATTCCAAAGTCAATTATCATGCAAATATAATATCCCTCTGCCCCATTTGAAGGTTCAAAAAATAAAAGTCTTGGACATTAATGAACTAGCAATAGGGATTTTGATAGAACAATAGAGTGACATCTATTATGTGGAGACAATAACATAATGAGATGGTGATACAACCCACCATAGGAAGCTTTTGTGATCTAGACATTGGAGTTAGGGAACACAAAGGGCATCCCTACTAAGAGGGCCTCCCATACCTGCCCCTTGAGGTCCTCAAAGCACCACCGTGGCTAAGTTCGTCCATGAAACATGAAACCATTGCAAACCATCCTCAATTGGACACCCTATCTCCCTCCTCCTCTCAACAAGAGTTGTATCTGTTAACATTTTAGATTCAAAAAAAAATGGTATACACCATAGAGAACCTATACTCTAATCAGAATTTGAGCTATGCACTATAGAATGTTTTTTACCTTGAATGTGCTTCTAAAACTTGATGAGAATCATCTAAGTATCTACATAAATAATAAATTATTAACTCAATAAGTATTAGATGGAATTGGATTGGGGGTTTGTAACAACTGCCTTTGGAATTGAGTAAGTTTCATAATGAAAATGACAACATGTTGCTAATCTTCCCAATGAATTCGATATCTCAAAGTATGGAAATATTTAAATAGAAATTATATCTATCACAAATCTCATAATAATTGAACAAGAGAAAATGACATGTTCTTCCTATTTAGACTCTATATATGACATAGTTTACATATATGCTAGCGACAAGATATATAATATGTACATTTATATGTGATACCTAACACAATTATACAATTGTCCATGCATGAATGCCAATATCTTACTAGCATAGATCCATCATAACTCCAAATCTATTAAACATGTATAAATATTAAAAAATCCCTCGTGAAAATCTTTAAGATGGATTTATGTTAGTTAATTTTTATTTTCTTTTATCTCAATACTTTATTTATTTTACATTAAATGTAGAACTTTCTTTTCCCATTTTAGTTTATTAGAATTATATACATTATGCCATATATAGGTTTCACCTATGTTGTAAAATGTACTTCACTATTTTCGGTGCAAATATTTAAGTGAAGTTATAGTTGGATTATCCTTTTGATTCTATTTTGCAAGTCTAAATTTATGTAAAAAAATTTAATACGACGAGTAAATATAAACACACTTTGTAATATCACATTTACAATGGAGATGTGTATACATTCTCTAAGAATTGACAATAATAAACATGTTAATGTTGTGAGGTGATTGAATTTGTATTAAAATTGAGACTTAACTTTAAAAATATTTTTTAAAAAATGTAAAAGAAAATAATTGTAATAACATTAAAATTAAAATTATAGTTCATTTTTTTAATTATGACCAAATCAAAATTCTTGTCAAAATGTAATATTATTTCATTAAACTTATTAAGAAAAATATAGAAATTGGAAAGTACCCAAAAATATTAATCATGAAAATCACTATAAACTTAACCAAAACCTAAAAACCAAACATAAAGAAATTAATTAATGATTAAAACTCTATTAATACCCTCTTTGTTTGGTAATTCCAATATTATGTAAATTACTTGTTCCAATTTTATATAATGGCTTCAAAGACACCAATTTGAAAGATAGAAATGTTAACCTCCTAAATAATAAAAATATCAAGTGAAAAAAGGCATATGTATAATTCAAAGGAGGATATATAATAGTTTTATTTGAAAATATGTAATACGGTTTTATTTGAAAATAATAAATCTTATAATAAAAATGATAATATATCATCAATATTTACAATAAATTTAATATCTCAAAACATAAAAATTATATCTATCACAAATCTCACAATAAATTGAATATAAAAAAACAACATATTATTGTTATTTAAATTCTATATAACATAGCTTACAAACCACAAAGTATAGAATATATTCATTTATAATATAAATATTTAAAAGAAAAAGGCCATCATTCAAAACCTAACTCATCCACACAACAAAAGATACCATCTTTATATTATTATTCAATTTTATTTGAAAGACCAATACCACTAGTCTGTGTAAAAATACACTATCTTTTATACTCTTATTCAAGACCAATACCACTAGTCATATTCCGATTTTTAAAAATAATACCTAGGGTTGCCTTGTTGTGCTCCATAGATCTATTGGAATCCTCAATTGTCTTATCAGATCTTCCATAAGGATAAGAAGCATAAACATTAAACAATGTCAAAAATAACAGCTAACCACTTAAGACAACTTCAAAATATATAATCAACATGTTTGTGTTGGAAAAACACTCCAGGGATGATATGATTAGATTTCTTTGGCATTGAATTGTTTTGGATTTTTGAGTGGTTTATGGAAAAACACACAAGCTATGATATGCAACCTTGCATATTATTATACCATGTGGTCGTACACCATATATTTTAATATGCGATTTTTATAAAAGTTTGACCATATAAATAAATAATTATAAAGATAATAATAATTGCATGTGAGACAATTTCATGTCACATAACTCATTCAACATATTCATCAATGCTTTTTTGTTTTTTAAATGTAACTCTTAGGCTTAGTCCGTTTCAAAAGGGAATAAAATAAATGTGTAAAGCTTAATTTGAATGAAGTACTCTTGGATTATGTTATGATATAGTCTAGAATAATTATGGTGGAAATCATTATTAGTCCTATCACTCGGGAAATTATAGACTTTTGACTCTATGGAATTATAGACCTTTGACTCTGTGTCTCATATTACTTTGTATATGAATTTTATAATTAAAAAAAAATTATTGATTTTTTAAATTAAAAGGTATTTTTTAAATTTATATATATATTTTTAATTAATTTGGAGAATAGTGATGGGATTTTATATTCTTCGTGGCATAAATTTATATATTTTAAACATTTTATCAAATTAAAAAAAAAAATAAAACAAAAATAATGACAAAATGATTTTGAAAACAAAAATATTATACTATTCCTAGAACGTTTTCACTTATTGGTATACTGATTCTATTTATTAATGAGTAGTAACGGGTTTTTCATTTAAATGAAGGTTATATTTTATTAAAGACTTATTAATTTTGTTAAATTGAAAATGAGAAGGTTGAAATGTTGAACTCAAGACTTGTTAAGTGAAAATGAAAAGGATCAAATGACAAAAAATATTGATGTAGAAATATTGGTCTAACCCAAATTGTAAATGAGCTTAAACTCTATAAAAGAATACAATAGGATTCCTTTTATATATAAAGACGGGAAGAGGCCCAACATTAGACAAGGATAGTTATAATAATTGGGCAAATAAAGATATCAACGTTAGCTTACAACAAATACTAGTTGGCTGCATTGGAAAATAACACGAACACCCCTCCTTAAGCGAAAATTAGTGAATAAACAAAGAAAAGATGGGTCCCGGCAACTAGTCCTACGAAGGTGTTCAAGTACAAATTCTCATAACCAAAGAAAAGGAGAAAAACTCGTAGGAAAAATCCCCTCTCCAAAAGAGAGAAAAATCCAAATGTTGAAAAAAAGGCATTGAATATGAAACTGAATATCTCATAGTGATGAATTGAATGGGAAGATGGCTACAAACTGAGCCAATCCCGGAAGCCCACCATTCATCTCCTTGAACATTGGGCTTCATTTTCTTTCGCTTATTTGTCTCCTTCCTTTCCTTCCTCTCTAGCCTTTTGCTTCTATTTTTTTCATCACAATCTTTTTAATTTCATTTAACATCATTACTTCCCCGAACCCTCCTTTGATCTTTTTTTTCTATTTTCCGCTTTCAGTTTAACTCTTTTTATTTATTATCATCACTATTTAACCTTATTATTATTAAATCTCAATCACATTTTATCTCCTTATTATTTTTAAACAACCTTCAATTCTTCTTTATTTTCAACATCATTTAATACTTTACTGCCCCCTAAACTTAATTTCCTTTATTAATATTGGATCTTAAACGCTTATCGTTTTTTCTTATCTCGCTATTTAATTTTGAATCTATCCCTGATCTCAGAAGTAATAATTGATCCAATCTTGTCCTCACAACCTTTATGTTCCCATTAATATCCTCATCTGAATAAAGCCACCTGATATCTTAGTTTTCAATTTTAATTCTTATTTTTCTCATTACTTTATATTTAACACCCTCATTAATTCTTGTTTAAATCTTATTTCTCCTTATTTTATTTTCAGCTATCATAACAATTCTCAGTCATAACTTTATTAGATTTACACATCTCAATTTTACCTTCTTCTTATCTCAACGGTTAACATTTAATATATTCATATCCTCATAATCTATTGGTTCCCATTTTTGTCATCATTTCAACAAAACCTCCTCACTTATTTGTTTGATCCCTTCCTTTCCAAACAAAATCTTTCACTTTATTACCATTATTGTTAGATTTTATTAACAATATTATCAATTCTCATTATTCTTTTATTAATCTATCTCAACAACTTTCATTTCTTCAATATTTTCAAAAACTGTTCACCCCATTTGACCATTATTTGATCTCAACGATCACATTCAATTTTTTCCTAGAAATACAAATCTCAACACTCTCTTGAAACATAATAGCTTCAAGTGTCCCTGATGATGGGTGGAGTGTCCACTCGAAACATTTGACATTTCAAAACCTCATATACAATTCTTATCTAGAAATTTTTCTAACAAGAGTAGGAGACCTATGGAGGCTAAAAGCTCCAATTAGGAAGCATGACCAAAAATATGAAGAGAAGAGACAAGTATCATCAATGATCTTGGTTAAAGTATGAATTAGAAGAGGTTCAGTTGTAGAGGCACAAGAATGACAAACACCAACAACTACCACGTAAATGTTTCAAAAACATAGGTGTTGGTGAAGAACCAGTACAAAGGTAGTAACCACCATCAACCATCAAATGAGCAATGAGGCCTGCAGACACTAAAAGGTCCAAACATGAATTATGGCCAAAATTCTAAAGAGGGTCAGGTAACCCCAAGTTGTCAACGCTATCAAAGATCCATGTAAAATATAAACAATAAATTTCAACTTTCTCAAGCAAGGATATCGATCCTCTAAAATGAATTGCTACTAAAAAAAGCATGATCATGTACTCATGTACAATTGACAACATCATCATAAAATGAGTTTCCATCTCGTCGGAGTGCATGGGTCACTAGCTTCTACAACTGTTGAGTCAAAATAGGAACCGATGCTCAATACGAGGTTGACTCCTAGAAAATAGTTGATGTCAAACAAAACGGTGGAGCATAAAGAATCACTCGAGGAAGTAGTGCACATCATCCCCCACAATGATCAACTAGGTAGTTGTATATGATGGCAATGGATGTCACAAATGATGCCAAATTATGGAGGTGTTAGTTGAACGTGACATCATCGGTGTAGAACAACCATGCAAAAAAAGACTCCAAAGCAGCTAGCTCCAAGTATTGAAAAAACAAGGTTGGTCATGGAGATAAATACCAGGTGACACTCTAAGAATATTTGCACCAGTGGCCCAATATCCACTATTAAAGGTAAAAAAGAGAGGTACCGAAAATAAAGGCCATCATGGACAACAATCCTTGATATAGGTCTCGACAAACAAGGTTGTGTTAGGTACCCATATACAAGTGAGGAATTAATTCTCTTAATTTATTCAACCCATGAGAAAAAACAAGAATCTTAAAAAGGCATTAAATGTGACATGCAATAAACCGTTAGAAACAAAGAGGAATTCTCTTTTTAATAGTAAGACAAAAAAAAACTTCATTGAAAAGTTATGGCAAAAGCAATGTCGATAACCTCCAAAATACGATTTGGCAAACAATTATTCTAGGAAACTCCAAAATAGACAAACTCTACGAAGAATGTTGAACTCAGCCACCGAGCTACCTTTGATCTTCCTAAAAAGGTCCCATCACATCATGGTGTAGCTCAAGCCTAGCCCATAGTGGCCCAGCATAATAATACAACAAAAATAAATCTCTAAAATCTATCCATGTAGATCTAAAGTCTTCTAGAAATGATGGTGGATTGTAACAACCTCAGGAAGAAAAGTACTATGAATCTAAACACCAACAACAATCTGAAGAGAAGTGAATGGACATGTAGCAGGCAAATGCGTCGACGATGGATTAACTGGAAAAAATGGTTCGTGCAAAACATTTTCCTCAATCTAAATTTTCCATGTGACTTCATCCTTGTTGAGGTTGCATGATCGAGTCTACCCAAAGATGTGTACAGGAAGGCCCCCATGATTAATGATGGAGGGTCGTGATCTGAGTATACAAGAGATGTTTTAAGATCTCAAACCAAGCCACCAAAGAAGGCCATCAGTGGAAGGATGTCCATGATAAAAAATAGGAAATCTTCACACAAAACATAGAGATCCCCACAAATCAACACTAAGAAGAGGCAATGGGAGAGGGAGATCACAATTCAAAACTGCAAAGTAGGAAACTCATGCAAAATCTAAATGATCTAAGAGAGTAAAATCATATATCTAAATATGATTCACACTCCAGATGAACCAATAAAATAGTTGGCCAACAATATTGGATCTGAGGCACAAGATCTGTAGATCTGAACTGAAATTATTCACCAATATAATATTAAGTGAATAAAAAATGTGATCTCAAATGTTAAAACTAGGAAACGGAAAAAAATGGAAGCTAAATGCATTCCCACATAAGCAAGTAGGGTAGGAAAGGTCACTTGGAACATGAATTATGCATAGTTAAGGCATAATAAAAGGGTGATTTTGTTGACCTTGCTTCTAGGGTGTAGCTTCTTAAGAGGGGAATAAAAGTGACATAGTGAATTGCATAATTGTAGTAAAAGAAGTATGATTTTTCTTATTCAAAGAATATAAAAGACATTTAAGCAATTTTGTTGAAAAAGGGAAAAGGGAAAATGATAGTTATAATATATAGATAAAGAGATCATAAACTATTTATTACTTTACTTCTTGGAAAGGTGCATAGATATCATGATGCATATGATGCACAAAATATAGTGATTTTCCTCAAGAAATGATTAAATGAAAGCTAAGAAAAGACCATTGTTTTAGGATATCACAAGCTACATATGGTACAAGGTAGATAGGGTTATAAGCTGAGGGACAATTCCAATTATAATTCCTAATGGATATGTAAAAAACAAATCTATGTGATGCGTTATATACAACAACCTTAAAGAAGAACCTTTATTTAGTAAGCTAATGGAAATTTTCACCATGGTTATTGATCAGTTATGAGACACTGCCAAGGACCTCATCAAGCATGTAGTCCCAAACAGGTTGAACATATGTAAAGGATGTCCCTTTCTCAATATTTTGAATTCGAAGAATTGGTTGCAACATTGGTTATTTACCTAGGTTATTTGGCTATAAGAATTTGTAGTTGGATACAAGATTCAAGGTTGTGACAATGTTGAGATTGATTTTTCTCTTGTCAAAACTTTTTTCCTTTTGTTTAGATTGTGAATTCACGTTGCTAATATAATCCAAAATATATTCCATCTGTGTGTAATTCATGTTGCTAATATAATCCAAAGGATATTCCTTCTATGTGTATGCTATGAAAAATTGTTGTGCACTCTGAGATCACAGGGTTATAGGTTTTTGTGTTTACCATAAGGGTTATTGGTTACTTGCACCACAAGTGGCAATTTTAACAATTTACTACTTTTAGCAGTTTTTAACTTGCGGGACCATTTTGAGGGCCTAATGAAGGTTTTTTAGGATAGAGATTCTCAATTATATATGAAGGCATGATTGAGCCCCCAAAATGAATCTCCTTGACGATACCTTTCCAATGGGCTATCATGCGCCTAAAACGGAGATCGTATGCAAAAGTTACGACCCTGGGAAGTTGATGTACTAACTTACACAAATGGGGCCCACATGACCATTGGCACTTCATCTCTTAGGGTTAGGTTTTTGGATGTCTAGGGTTTTTGGCATTCATGTTTATTGTAAAAAGGCCTTTAGAGCCTCATTGTAATCATCTTCTTGTGAATGCGAGTAGCCGTCACATCTCTTCTTAGAGATAAGCTACCACCATTCTAGCGAGTCTTTCACTCTGTATTTTTACAGTCTCTGTACATTTATTTCATTAATAGAAATCATGTATTACTGTATATATGTGTTTATGGTTGCATCTATGATAGATTTTTGTTATATTATTGGATATATTCGATATCTTTGTGCATTTCTTTATTATATCTCTGCTCTCATTTCATGCCGAAAATAATCTGGATCAGTGGTATCAGAGGCAGGTTGCTCTTGATCATTTTTCAGTGCATGTCCCCGACAAGGTTTGATTATAGCAAGTTGGGTCTTGATATTGTATCTCTTGAACACAATCACTCTCGCACGCCCAAGAAACCCTCCATGGAGGAAGAAAAGAAAAATGACGGACCAGACAATCCTATGAATTTGTTGCTTGAGAAAGCTCTCACACGATAGAGGGAAGAAATGATGGAGAATTTTTCCCACATCCTTCAATGCCACCTGATAGCAACAGGGGCATCTTCATCAAAAAACCATTTTGGAAGCACCTCTCCTTTCAAGGTACAGGTTAATTTTGATATTCCCGTATTTGAAGGTCAGATAGATGCGGATGCCCTAGACAAATGGTTAAATATGCTAGAAGGTTATTTTTTTGTTCACAATTTTTCGGACAGAGAAAATATCACCTTTGCACTCCTTAAAGATCTCCCTCATGTCAAACAATGGTGGAAAACTTACTGGGAGAAAATTTCCACAGAGGAGTCTGGAATATATGGGGTCGAGCTCACTTGGAGATTTTTTGTGGATATAGTAAAGGAACAATATTACCCTATTGGAAACTATGAGGGCCAGTACATGAGATGGACCACACTGCGACAAGAGAGGGGCCAAGTATTTCTGTAGTTTACCAATACCTTCGATACCTTGTGCACCAAGATGGGTATCAAAGACTCTGAATGACATTTGGTTCTTAAATATTGTGGGGCTCTACACAGATACATACAAACTGAAATGGATTTTCTGGACATCTCATCACTCGGTGCTCCTTATCGATATGTTGTTAAATCAAGAAGAAATTTAAGCACCAAAACAAATGAGAGTTCGTATCTGCATATCCGCAACAACCAAAGTATAAAAAAGACGGCCCTAACAAACAGTCTCCCGAAAACCAATCCAATCCACAGGAAAATAAGGATCACAGGAAGACAAAGAAGGACACCAGAAAATGGTGCAATCTCCACAAAATCCCCTGGCACAAAACCGATGAATGTCGCTCAAAATAGTGATTAGTGGCTGAGATCAAAGACAAGGAGTCGAACCCTGATTTAGAATCTAACTGGTAAAGGACAAATCATTGACACAGACCCCACTGCTATTGTCACGACCACAGCAATTCAAACAGAAGAACCAATAGATCCTAAAGAGGGAGAGTGCATTTTTCATTCACAGATGTGGGTGAAGGGGACCCCACTACATTTTATTATTGATAGTGGAAGCCAGAAGAACCTCATCTCAGTAGAGGTCATCAAACAGTTGGTATTGTTGACAACACCACACCCACAATCATACAAAATCAGGTGGCTTTGCCAAGGACGCGATCTTTGTTTCTGCCAGCAGTGTCGATTGTCATATGACTTCCAACCCTTCAAGGATGAGGTATTATGTGATGTTGCCCCATTGGATGTCTGTGATGTTCTATTAGGCCAGCCATATATGTGGAGACGCCATGTTGTTTATGAGTCTCGACCCTGCAGTGTCATTGTTTCTCTAGGGGGTCATCTCTACAGAATACCAAAGGTAGTTATGACTATTGTTCCACCTAAACAGTGTCACAATGTAGTATCTCATACTGCAAAATTCATCTTCTTCACAATCTGTTCAAAAGGGGAACAAAAGGACACTGCAACCACTACATCCTCGCCCCAAGCACCTTCTATCCAATAGAAGTAGGTCGACAAGGTTGCAACAAAGCGCAAAGATTCCTTCTGCACACTTTAATCTTATGTAGCTCAACTTGTTTAACAACCTCAGCCTCAACAGGTTCATGATAGACTTCCACAAATTGAGCAGCACGACGTCTCTAGCAAGGCAAGCAGCTCATCAAGATGCAGATTCAGCGAATGCTTTTCCCTCTCCCGCAGGAAATCAACGCAATGGAGACAATTTCTTCCTAAGGAGGGCGGATTGATCCAGGTGGATATCGGTGGCCACCCACCTTTTCCAACTGGCTCAAAATGATTTTCTAGCAATTTTGGCAATTTACTATTTTTAGCAGTTATTAACATGCAGGGCCATTTTGAGGGCCTAAATGAAGGTTTTTCGGGATTGAGATTCTCAATGATAGTCGAAGGCATGATTGATCCCCCAAAATGAATCTCCTCGACGATACCTTTCCAACAGGCTATCATGCGCCTAAAATGGAGATCGTATGAAAAAGTTACGACCTCGAAAATTTGATGTACTAACTTATCCAAACGGGGCCCACATGACTTTTGGTGCTTCATCTCCTAGGGTTAGGTTTTTTGATGTCTAGGGTTTTGGGCATTCCTATTTATTGTAAAAAGGCCTTCATAGCCTCATTCTAATCATCTTCTTGCGAATGTGAGAAGTCGTCACATCTCTTCTCAGAGATAAGTTTCCACCATTTTAGCGAGTCTTTCACTCTGTATTTTTACAGTATCTGTACATTTATTTCATTAATAGAAATCATGTATTACTGTATCTCTATGTTTATGATTGCATATCTGATACATTTTTGTTATATTATTGGATATCTGTGATTCTCTATGCATTTCTTTATTATATCTTCACTCTCATTTTGTGCCGAAAATAATCTGAAACACCATCATTTACAATAACCTCAATGTTTGATCGAGACTCTACAATTGATTTTCCTTACCTATTCAATCCATTGTAGAATCTCGATCAAACATTGAGGTTATTGTAAATGATGGTGTGGTGTAGGTAACCAATAACCCCTGGGGTAAACACAACAACCTATAACCCTGTGATATCAAAGTGCACAACAACTTTTCATAGGATACACATAGATGGAATATCCTTTGGATTATATTAGCAACAAGAATTACACACGAATGGAATATCCTTTGGATTATATTAGCAACAAGAATTACACACGAATGGAATATCCTTTGGATCAATTACAGAAATTACACACAAATTACACATTTTGCTAATACAACCCAAAGGTTATTCCATATGTGTGTAATTCGTGTTGATAATATAATCCAAAGGATAGGCCATCTGTGTGTATGCTATGCAAAATTGGTGTAAACTTTGAGATCACAAGGTTATAGGTTGTTGTGTTTACCCTAGGGGTTATTGGTTACCTACCATGCCATCATTTACAATAACCTCAATCAGGTCTCTACAATTGATTGTCTTTGTCTAGTCAATCCATTATAGAGTCCCAATAAAATGTTGAGGTTATTGTAAATGATGGCCTGGTGTAGGTAACCAATAACCACACAAGAAATTGAATTGGTTACTAAATCACTATACAAACTTTGTCTTACCAAAAGTAATACACGTTGATAAGTATGTATCCTTGAAATGAACAACCATACAACCTGGTATTCAAAAACTTTAATGAAACATATTGCCTCTAGAGACTGATTGATGAAAATGTCATTCTAAATTCATTGATCCGTGATTCCATTCTCATATTGCTTGCAAATAGATATAAAGTTTTAACTCTATCTCCAAGGGTCACCATAGATTGCACTAGTTAATGTGAAGCACTATAAAGTCATGAGAACGATCTTACCCCCACTTCCTTTCCAACACATATCTCATGTAGGGTAATTAAATCTATCAAAATTGGAATTAGTATCCCTCTGAGAGATGAAAACACTTCACACAAAATCACTAAGTATCACAAGCTTCATAGACACAGGATAAAGCTAATAAAATTGCACTGTCTTGTTCATAAATTTCTTTGGCTTCCAAGGTTTAACCAAGTGGTGCAAGTTTTCATCTTGTCGATCCATTAATTCACTCTTATAGATCTGAGCGATTGTGAAAGGGATGTAGAGACCCACCCCAAAGGGAATTTTTCCAGTGTTATGTGGCAATATTATTAGCATTGAGCTTTCTTCAATCAACAAATGAAGAAATTTATTATTATACCAAACACAAGGGATTCATAAATGATGCCCCACGAGTGGCATTGAGAAGGAAAATAATGCACCCTCTCCAATTTAACCCATCACTAGCAAATTTGGCTCATTTTACAATGACTATTTCGACGCTCTTGCGACGTTGCCTCGTGGATATTGCGACGAATCTTGAGTCTCTGAAACGTCGTTTTATGTCATGTGGAAATTGTGTCAAACTTGAAGAACTGTCGTAAGAGCGACGACCCAAAGAAATTTCTCACAATTGTGACAAAAACGAAATATCATCGCTAATACGACAATATAGGTAACCTAAGTGAAACCAACATTTCGTCTCAATTGAGATGACTATTGCGACGAAAAAATTTCATTGTCTATATAGAAAATGTGTCGCAACAATCTCAATTTTTGTCGTACTTGCGATGACAACTTTTTTATGTTTATGTTGCAAATACGTCACAAGAATTTAAGTTTTCATCGCACTTGTGTCGTAGCAATATAAGTTGTCGTCACGATTGCGACGACAACTTTTCGTTGTTTATATAGAAAAATTGTCGCAGCAATATAAGTTGTCATCGCAACTGAAACAAAAACTTTCGTTGTTTATATGGAAAAAGCATTGTAGCAGTATATGTTGGCGTCATAATTGCAACGACAACTTTTGTTGTTTATATAAAAAAGTTTCATGGCAATATATGTTGTCGTCTCAATTGCGATGACATTTTTCGTTGTTTTTATGGAAAAAGCGTTGTAGCAATATATGTTGTCGTCGCAATGGAGACGAAAACTTTCATTGTTTGTTTAACAAATTCGTCACAGCATTTTAAGTTGTTGTCACACTTGCGACAACCACTTTTGTTGTTTATATAGAAAATCCATCGT